>LPNX010657928.1:25818-109276 GCA_001517045.1 Pseudotsuga menziesii | reverse complement strand
CCCCCCAAATTAATGTTTTAATTTCTGGGCCCCTCCTCATTACTTTTGTATGGCTTGATCGTTGAGCTCCTTGAGCATGATTTCTTCCGTTTCTCTAAAGATGGATGTCAGTAATTTATGTATGCCTTGTTCATTTTTGGGTTTGAGTTGTGAATGTGTGGTCGAAGAGAAGAAAATTTGCTGTTCTTCAGCACATCCTCTGTGAAAAGAAGCGATTTTGGTTACAGCCGATCCTTAGCACTGCTTAAATACTTGAGTTTCCCTATAAGCGGGCCTCTTTTACTGCTGGATCGGGGGCTGCGAAGTTTCAACCCTTTCGCCGTTGCGGCTCCTAGACTTTTCTTTCGTCCGATTTCCTAAACCGTCCGACGCCCGATGTATGTTAACTGTAAATCGCTTGTCCGTAGCTTCTGTTCGCCCGCCGTTGCGGCCAGGAAGAGATAGCCAGCGTCCGATCTGAGTCTCTTCCGACGTCCGACTTAGTTTCCCATCCGTTCCACGTGCCCTCTAGCTCTCCTCCTCCGCAGTTGCGGCTGCTAAAGTCTTCTGGCTTTCGAAGCTAAAACCGTCCGACGTCCGACTCATGGCACCTCCCGCCCACGTTTCGCTTGGCTGCGACTTAAACTTCACCCGACATTGCGGCTGGCTGTTTCCCCAGGCTCCCGAACTCGCTTCTCTCTAACTGCCGACTTGTTTTTCCCTCCGGCGACCATAGAATATTTCCAGGCCCGTATGTGGTTCGCTCGGCCATTTCCTTGTGGATTGGGTAATTGATGATATTTGTCGTTTGAATCATGCTCTTAATTTGAATGCAGGCAGTTTCCAGGTGACCGGTCAATCTGCCACGACGAGAAGAAAGACTAACTCATTTGGTAGAGGTATGACTGAAAAGAGGCAAATGGAAGACGAAGTCCCGAGCTGTAAAGGCGTGATCCCAGAAACAGATCAGTTACCAAGTTGCCATGATCACATAATGGCAAAAGATCAGAATGTGAAGAAGAAAGACCATGCGTCTGGAAAACAAAACGCTCTGTAATTATAGTTTAAATAGAGGGACGAGGCACTTAGAAAGGGCTTTTTCCCCTGGCAAATTTTGTACATGTTTGCTTGTAAGAGGAACCACTTCGTTTTGCAAAGGAAACTACAATTTTGTCTATCGGAGAGAGTGTAAAGTGGAATGTATCAATGCAACTCAATGAATAATGTTGAAGAGGAACTATTTCGTTTTCAGCTGGGTTTCATTTACTGTAAGAGTATTTAATGTTCTGAACCTATGTTCTGGTTAAATGTTCTTCAGTATGTTTCTAGGATATTTTTTTCACTGTGAGCAATAAATGTTGTAATAAAATGATCGGCTATCTGGTTATTTAAATATCTGTAAGCGTTCATGTACTTGGGAAGAAGTATCAGCTATCTGTGTTTCTTTTTAATGTATGTGAAAATGTATTGCTCATTTGAAATGATAAATCTTGCTCCCTAGGGATAGTTTAGATAGTTAGTTTATTTCTTTTTGTATCTGGTTTGGTTGCTCGCGAGCAAAAGACGAGAGGTAAGAACCTGCGCATCACTTTGTGACCGCTCCCTGCATCTTGATTGCCCCTGCATTTAGTTAGGCACTTGCATATCATTTCTTTAAGTCAAAATACAAAAAACTCGGTGGGCCGGGCCACAACCGGTAAAACCTTAGTTCTGTTTCTTGACCTACGGTAGCCGGACCGCAAACCGGACGGATTCCCTATTCCAAACAGTCAACGGGCTAATTGGGAACGTTGATTGGGGAGAATACCTTACTGTTGCCGCTTGCGAATTTCCAGGCCTCAACACTTAGGTATCATAGAAACATAGGGTGGGAAATGCATCCATCCCTCTCAACATACTGGGTCTACACCCTCATCAACTCATACTCTACTACTCTCAAGATTATTGGGCTATGTCATCATATCATCACTTTTAGTTGCTAAGGTTTACTGTATAGAAATTTCTTATTCCACATATCATATCAAGTGCCCATCTATCTCATAGTCCTTGTGTCATGTAGGTTAGTATTTCGCAAAATACTTATTTATAACTAGCATTTCCACTCGATTACTAATTGATCCACATTATTATCACCATTTATTTTCATGTAACAACTTCATTTCATCATAGGCACACTTGACATATAATACTTCAATCAATCACATCATAATATGGTATCCACGTACCACATCCTATATTTCACATCTCAATAATGAAAACATACACAAATGTAAACTGAAATCGTAAACAAATGAATCCTATGATAATCATGACATTGTAACCACATAAACATAGTAACATCGTGATCATAGCGACATCATGAAACATAGTAACATCATATACTCGGGTCCATCAAGTCATAATAAAGTTTACTTAGTCGAGCTGAGTTCAACAGATAATAAGCAAATGAAGTGCACTGTGTCTAATTAATAAATATGCCTAATCAAAATATGGGGCGTTACACTTCACGTGAGGGAACCATTGCACTCATGTGTACCCTTGGCTTCCTCTTTTCCTTGCTCTATTTTGCACTTGTATCAATCTATATGGCACTCAATATGGTAATATGCAACACAAGTGGGATATTTCCTATTGGTTCAGTTGAAAATTTGGATGATTATGGTAGAGAAGAGCATCCTCAGGACGACCTATGTGTAGCAAGTGGTGAACCTTGGAGATACTTGGCCTCTTGGAAAGGTAAGATATATGGTGATCTCCCTTGCTTAACTATTAAGTGATTGCAAAGAAGGGGTTTTGGGTCTTCATTGTTGTATGAATTTAAGGTCTTAAGCCTTCGATCGTCACGTCCTTTAACTATTGCTTGCAAGTCTATTTTAGTTAATTCTCTAGTTATGTAGCTTAGGGTTCCTTGGTTGAATTTTTGGCTTGGAATTGCCATGGCCAACCCCTCAAATTGGGACACAATCAAGGGGGGAGGTATAAGTAAAATTCAAGACATTAAAAGGATGCTGTACAAACTTAATTCGTAGGTGGATGACATGAAACAATCCATTGACTTTATTAGTTCATGCATGGAGCAATAAGACATGAGGCAAGACAAACTGGAGAGTGAGGTAAAGGATCAAGGAGAAAAATAGAAAAAACTGCCACTTGTTTTGACATGCATTTCAACATAATCTTGAGGTTTGCATACGAGAATTAGCCCCAAGTCGATCACTATACTTGTTCAAAGCCAATAGAAGAGGCAACAATTCAACAGATAAGTATGACAATTGTATAAGCAACAAGTGTTCAAGAATATTCACTGAACATGTATAATAATAAAAAATGTAATAATTATTACGTTATCTATAATAATAAAAAATTGTAGTAATTTTAAGTTATCTTTAATTGTCAAGTTTTTTATAAATTTTGATTATTGTTTCGAAAATAAAAAATATATTTATCTTTATTTTATTTTATTTATTTGATAGAAACAACTAAAATCTTTCCAAAGACTCAAAAACCAAAACATAAAATCTAATTTTATTAATTAATAAATTTAAACATAAAATTACAAAGAATACAATTTTTTTACTCAACAAACATAATGAACTGGGATTCTTGCTCTTAACAACTTGTATATAATGAGCTGGGATTCTTGCTCTTAACAACTTGTATATAGCTTTGATTATTTTAATGTTGTAACGGATGAGATAAAGCTCTTAATCATAAATCCAAAACAAAATATTCCATCGAGATAAAAGGGAAAAAAAGCAAAAATATACATATGAATCCTGTCTTTTTAAATGGCGTCTTTTGACTTTTAATATATGCCAGGACGGCATCTTTCTAAAGTGGTAGGCGAACAACAATGATTAAAAATAACTATTAAAACTACCAAGATTACCCTCGAATATATTTTGCCATATAAATAGTTGGCACATATATAATAATTAATTAAATATTTTTAAAGAGACATTTGTTTAATAATATAATAATAATAAGAGCCACGTGGTTTAATAATATAATAATAATAAGAGCCACGTGGTGGTAGTGTCTTTGATATTGTCATCAGTTTTGTGGTTAGTTATAAAGAGATTTATTTTTGTAATGGAAACACTTGTTGAAGAAGTTGTTTTTTTACACTTAATATGAAACTAAATAATAATAGTTTAAAAATTAAAATTGAACCATCAAAGTTTTATGAGTTAACTTGGATCTGTTTGACAACTAATTTAATTAATGTGATAAACAAATAAGAGTTATATATACATTTCAATTGGGTTGCTAGAAAATAAGTATATTTAATAGCAAAATTAACTTCAATTTGAATAATAGTTTAACATTATATCTATGTTTGTTTTTTCCTTAAAATGAATAAATATAATATAGTTTTTTATTAATATAAAAATTAGATGGTTTTATTAATTATATTTTCTTAAAAAATAGAAAACTATTACTTATAATTTTATTATATATATATATATATATATATATATATATATATATATGAAATCTTTGTTCATCATTTTTATGACAATACATTTGTAACTTTGAAAACAATTCTCATTGAAGTGATTTGTAATAGATTTTACAATGAGGGAACAATGATTTGGTGAAAGAAAGTATTCTCCTGCTATGACAGAATAAAGCAATTTTCATTTATCTCAAGATTTATACCTAGAAGTTAAGAAATTTTGTCAATTTAACTTGATATGTCAATGTGGATAAAAATTAGGTTAAACCTCAATTGCTTAGTTTGTTAATCTCTCATCACACCCCTAACATTCCAGTATTAAAAAAATAATCCTCAAATATGAGGGGTAAAGTTTAAATTGAACCAAGACATTTTAGAAAAATCCAGTTAGAATTGTCCAAAGCCATTATGGTATATAAAGTAAGTTTTACTTTACTTTTAGAATCACTTTAATTAGAATGGAAACAAATTTGCAATGGAAACAATTCAACACAATGAAAAAATAAAAATATCTAGCATTGAAACGCTCGTCATGCTTGAGAATAAGATACAGACTTTCTATCTCCCACACTTGTGATAGTAAGGAACCGTGAGATAAACATGCAACCTTTATTTCAACACATTAAAATTTAAACACCATCCTCGTGGGTGAAAATTGAAACGCCCCCATGCTTGAATTGAAACGCTATAATATGTTATTTATCAGCTATAATATGATATTTATCAGCTATAATATGATATTTATGGGCGCATAGAGGTCAAGGCCTTGGACACGCACTAGTAACACTGCTTCCATACACTCTTTTGAACAACCCACAAAGCACTCTCTAGCGTAGCAATTTGATGAATTTGAAAGTCCTTTCACCTTATCGAACCGGCTTTGGCCACACGAAAGGGATGGCTAAGGAAACAACAGAATGGGAATGGGGACATATAACCCACTCTGGATAACTAGCTTGAATGGAAATCCAAACAACTCACTAGGAATCAGGACGAAATGGGTATGAATGGCGGGAATATATGGATCATGGATGCTATGGGCCCGGGTATCGATCAACTGGCACCTATTGATCGATATTCGTTAGTAAATGCTATTTGTAAGTAATAGTAGTTTAGCACTTTAGTGTATGAATCGAAGCTAAGAAGCAACCCAAAGACCAAATTCTTGGATTTTCCTTTGTTGGGCTGAATCAAACTCCAATTATTAATTACCAACAGTAGATTGTTAAAATTCAAAACTTGAGGAGAATATAGCTTTTGGGTACCACAAATTTTCCAAAGGGATAGGTTGTTTGATTTATACATGGCCACAGTTTTTAGTATCCACCATGGGAAGTACCTTAAATGGATCGCCTGCTTAAGCTACCATCGCCCATCGCTTCATTCCGACTAGGCTGCTATATGTTTAGCAAGCCATGCTTCCATGGGAGGATCGAGCTATCTATCTGTTTTACACCTTGTCCCCGTTAGGACATTCAATTTGTTGGCAGTTGTCAGCTGGATAAGATTGAATTAGGATGGAGCATTAGGGTTAACTATTCACCTACTTTCTAAGCCTGTGATGTGGTTTATTCTAAATGGTCATTGGCTAAGAGGGTCGAAGGCGGAGATTTAATTTAATACACATCACACCACGAGATTCTGGTTTTAAGCTTGAAATTAAGAACATTATAATAAATGAACAGGAACATAAATAAGAACTAGAATATATAAAATGCAATTTATTGTAGAAACCTTCATTCAAACCTTGTCTTTTCATTTCGACACTTAGGCCAAAGGTAAAGAAAGTAAAGAGTCGAACATAAAAAAATTATTTATTACAGCAAATTATCAACCCTATAGAAATATGTTTCCTCCATAAGGATGACTAAGACAATTAGTTACCAAGAATCTAGACAATGCCTAATCCCGAGCCCTAGGGACTGCAAATCCAAAAGAAAACAAAAAAATAACATCATCGAGGACTTTGAATGACCAACTGAGAACCTAGAGCATAGCACCTGAATAGGTGCCATGAGTCTTCGTAACAAACCATTTTCCCTGAGGTTTTGGAAGCGTATGTAGCAGAAGAAACAATCACAACTTCAGCAGGGGGCACTTAGAATGGTTGAAACAAAATGAATTCTTGGGATGAGTATGGTAACAACAGTAGGACACATACAAGTGACCGAGAAGCAATCTCCTTCTTTCCTGAATAACCTGCAAATCAACAACAAGAAAATTATAGATATGCTAGCATGCCAAAATAAGCAATCTCCTGAATGTGGAAAGGAAAACTAACTCTATAGCAAGGAAAATACTGTAAAATAATAAAATGCCGAACCACTAACTATACCTGTGAGAATGTCTTCTTCCTGGAGTGCTAACCAAGTAAAGATATCGTTACTCAAATTTTATGAATGCTCTAATTTGGACATTGAAACCATCGTGAGGGTCTCAGGACGAGAAATGCTAGATTTCCGACAACAAAAACTTATGAATGTAAACCTTCGAGGATGAACGATCCAGCCAACTTGTTCTCTTGGTTGTTGTGAAGAATGAATGAATATTCAGGGAGCCAATGTGGGCTCTCTTGGCATTCATGTTTAATGCCCATAAATAATTTTTAAATGGGTAATTTATCAAAGTTTGGGTTGACGGTTGAGATGCAGATTTTCATGGCAAGGAATAAAGATAAATACCCACAAATACTTACACCGGAGCATGTGAAACGAAGGGAGAATTCCCTTTAAAATATTTCTTTGTATATGCATTATATTTTTTGATCAAATACAATGGTTAAACGGCTAAAAAATGTGGGCAGTTGGGCCTGACCTGGATTGAGAAGATTTAACGTCATTCTATGTGTCATATAAAAGTTGGTTTCTCTCTTTCTCTATAATGGAGATCGCAGTCAAAGTAGAAATTAGTAGAGTAATCGAGTTTGTACTTGACAATAATTTTTTATGGTGGTTCATACTAGTGAGAAGTTCTCCGAAAATTTCTTAAACACTAATGTAGTATTGTCGACTGCCTCAAATATATGATAGCTTGAAAAATGACACCATGATTTTAGGATCAATCAAGCCTTGGGTTGTGTGATATGGATGCTTAACTTTAACAGTTGAATGACCTTTTCCATGGAAACGTGCATTCACCATTGTGAATTTAATGCAGTAGTAGATAAAGGAAAGGAAAACCTGTAGCAGCTAAAGGGAAGTCAAACCTTACCACCACACCCAATGTTGAGATCACCTTGCCGCCGGGTCCTGGGAAGGGAAAATCGAGGACGACGTCAACTACTTTTTCCAAATCAGAAAATAAAAAAAATTCAAAATTTAAAAATAGAAATATTAACAGCAATTAGCAACTATTGAAAAAATTCCAAATATTACATTGTACGTACATGATTAATACACCTTCATGATTTATACATATCCCCTCGTCGGGGACATAATAATAAAATAAAAAATTGATTATTAAGACAAAAAGAACATTTAAGTTATGATTGGTATCAAACTTGTTTTCAGAGAGCAACTTGGCTTATACCAAAATTTTAGTTAGCTAAATATAAAGGGGTGATAATATATAACAAATAAATTTGTAGTTTATATCAGAGAAAACCATTTAGGATCTTTGTCTTTGTAGTGGCCTCATCCATTTTAAACTAATTCTAAGTTAAGAATAGTAATATTTTAACCAAATGCATCCGTAAAGGCAATGCCATATCAAACACCACATTAGTTTTAATGGTTGTTGGGTTTTACATATATTAATCACCATTCACTTCTAAATAACAATTTCTATTAGGGGACCTCTTAACATTGAACTATAGAAGAGAAAAGTAAATCACAACAGGGAACAATATTCTAAGGAGAAAGGTGGTGTCTAAGACACCGTTACAACACTTAAGCACAAAGCATTATGATCAGAACATCACAATGCATATTGAGCATACTTCAACATGTTTAACACAGCCCATAAGGTCGTTCTTTTACAGTCTCCATTGTTAACTTTTGAGCAAATATAATGACCTTTGAACTTTAAAAACTTATGTGCGGAATTATTGAATACTTGAATCAATGAGCCATTCAATCAGCTGAAATATTCAACCACAACACAAGATGTACCCTAGGTAAAACCCTCAAAACAATGAGGATGAAAAACCCCAACAAATCTTTAACGTATAATTATGATAGATTGCAAAGAATGTCTTTTACACAATAGAGCAGATTGTTTTCAGCACCTCGAGTGCTAAATAACAGAGAATACTGAACAATAGAGAATAGAGATCAACTATATCAACTTGCCATGTTGCCAACACATTAATAACAAGCTAAAATCACTGCCATGCAAACTATAGCGAATGGTTGCATGAGAATAGTGTACCACATACACCAAAACTATGAATTGCCTTCATGAATAATAATCATGTACACCGAGTTCTTCAACCACGCATAACATATGCACCATGCCTTTCATCTTTGACATTAACTAATTACTTAACTAACTCCAGAGTGAACTCGCCATCTAAATGCATGATCACTTCATCAGGACGCTAACTTAAGAGTCACTATGCATTAACTCAAGTACCATCATGTAAACACTTTATTAACCGAAGTGTCGTCTTTTGATTAACTTAAGTGTTGTCTTTTGATAAACTTAAGTGTCATCTTTTGATAAACTTAAGCGACATCTTTTAGTTTAACTAAAGTGCAATCAACAAAAACACTTTAGTTAACTAGTCCATCTTTATTAACACTTAGTTAACTATTACTAGCTGAAATCATGGTGATTGATTTACATTGTAGTGATCATTTTGATTTCTTTAATTAAGTGAAGCATACATCGTGGCTTTAACTGAATCTCACAAATTCGAGTTCACTTATTCATCTCATGAGCAATTCAAATTCTATTTTTGTCTATGCATTATCTCTTTACTCTTATCTTTACTCTGAACCAAAGGATCATATACTAAAGTAATTCACTCTAGAGGTCACTAATCTCTAAAGGAGACTTAATAGCAATTGATGACCATGGTTAGCAATACATCACACAACATTGATGCTTCAACATGCAAAGCATCTACCTCTATAACTGGAGGACCACCCCATGGGTACCTACTATAACTAAAGGTCCACGTGAGAATCAACTATCTCTATAATTGTAGGTCCACCTCATAGGTACCTACTATAACTGGAGGTCCATATGAGAATCTTGACTTGGCACATACAAGTCTTGAGCCTTTTCCAATAGTACTTTACAACATCATCACTTTGATAAATCAAAGCATTCACCTTGACACATGAGTAATAATAACAAGCTAACATCACTGCCAAACAAACTATAGCAAATGGTTGCATGAGAATATTGCACCACATACAACAAAACTATGAATTTCCTTCATGAATAACAATAATGTACATTGCATTCTTCAATCATGCATAACATATGCACCATTACTTTCATCTTTGACATTAACTAATGCTTAACTGACTCCAGAGTGAACTCTCCATCTAACTGAATGCATGATCACTTAGTTAGGATGCTAACTTAAGTGTCGTAATGCATTAACTCAAGTGTCATCATGCAAACACTTTATTAACTGAACTATCATCTTTTGATTAACTCAAGTTGTTAGGATTATATAATAATCCCTTGTCCATTTATAGTCTATTTAGATTATCTTTCTTAACTTAGGAGTCATTTACTTGAGTTTGGTGCCACTGGATCCACCGGTGCCATTGGTGCTATTGGTGCCATTAGTGCCATCGGTACCAACCACTAGAGTGTGGGGAACACATATAGAGGTTAACTGCCACTTACAGCATGCTCATGCATGAGTTAATGTTCCTCTGAGACCAATCCCTACGTTCTAGGGGCCCACTCTGAGTGCCACCAACAACCTCCATCAATTGGTTGTGGTAGGTAGGTATTTATGCTGAGTCAACCTCTAGTTACATTCAGTTAGATGTCTTTCAACTGAGTTAATGCCAGTTTTGCATGGATGCATGGGGAAGTGGCGCATTTTTCCACCTACCTCATCAGTTTAACTAGTTTAACTGATTGTCAGACTAATTTAGAGATTAGGAGTTAGACTAGTGGCTCCCATGTAGTGATTTAGACACTCCTAGTTAGCCAGTCAGTCAAATTGAGTTGGTAGATTCAAATCCTAACCACATGATTCGAATTATCCTTTATGTAACACTGTTGTATACTGCTGGAATGAATAGATATTTATGTTGTAATTAACTCAATAATACTTATCAGATTTGCATAAAATTTGTCTTGTTCAGTGTACATGATTCTTGAGATTCCACTGAATAATCCTAATTCACAGTTTCTCTCATTTGCCTGTAGATGAATAGGTTCAAAATTTTAACATGGAATCAAAGCCTTATTCAGGCTAGCAACAAGTCTATCCGATCTCCATTGTACACCAGAAGCAGTAGAGTTTCCACATAAATCCCGTAAATATTGCCTTGCTAACTTTGTATTCGTCTAGAGAAGTCTCTACAGGTGTGACGGACTCTAAGAATGTCTACATGTCGAGGTGGAAGGCTTGAAACTGACATGATTGCGAATTGATTTTTGTTTTTGCAGTGTTACTTGCAGGTACCTACGTGGCTTATTGAGGAATTGACTGATCAACATAAAGATTGATGGATTCTTCTGCTCTTGTACCCCGGATCTTTACACCCTTCAACTATGTTGATTGGAGGGCTGATATGCATGTATCCTTGATATGTCAATGTGGATAAAAATTAGGTTAAACCTCAATTGCTTAGTTTGTTAATCTCTCATCACACCCCTAACATTCCAGTATTAAAAAAATAATCCTCAAATATGAGGGGTAAAGTTTAAATTGAACCAAGAAATTTTAGAAAAATCCAGTTAGAATTGTCCAAAGCCATTATGGTATATAAAGTAAGTTTTACTTTACTTTTAGAATCACTTTAATTCGAATGGAAACAAATTTGCAATGGAAACAATTCAACACAATGAAAAAATAAAAATATCTAGCATTGAAACGCTCGTCATGCTTGAGAATAAGATACAGACTTTCTATCTCCCACACTTGTGATAGTAAGGAACCATGAGATAAACATGCAACCTTTATTTCAACACATTAAAATTTAAACACCATCCTCGTGGGTGAAAATTGAAACGCCCCCATGCTTGAATTGAAACGCTATAATATGTTATTTATCAGCTATAATATGATATTTATCAGCTATAATATGATATTTATGGGTGCATAGAGGTCAAGGCCCTGGACACGCAGTAGTAACACTGCTTCCATACACTCTTTTGAACAACCCACAAAGCACTCTCTAGCGTAGCAATTTGATGAATTTGAAAGTCCTTTCACCTTATCGAACCGGCTTTGGCCACATGAAAGGGATGGCTAAGGAAACAACAAAATGGGAATGGGGACATATAACCCACTCTGGATAACTAGCTTGAATGGAAATCCAAACAACTCACTAGGAATCAGGATGAAATGGGTATGAATGGCGGGAATATATGGATCATGGATGCTATGGGCCCGGGTATCGATCAAATGGCACCTATTGATCGATATTCGTTAGTAAATGCTATTTGTAAGTAATAGTAGTTTAGCACTTTAGTGTATGAATCGAAGCTAAGAAGCAACCCAAAGACCAAATTCTTGGATTTTCCTTTGTTGGGATGAATCAAACTCCAATTATTAATTACTAACAGTAGATTGTTAAAATTCAAAACTCGAGGAGAATATAGCTTTTGGGTACCACAAATTTTCCAAAGGGATAGGTTGTTTGATTTATACATGGCCACAGTTTTTAGTATCCACCATGGGAAGTACCTTAAATGGATCGCCTGCTTAAGCTACCATCGCCCATCGCTTCATTCCGACTAGGCTGCTATATGTTTAGCAAGCCATGCTCCCATGGGAGGATCGAGCTATCTATCTGTTTTACACCTTGTCCCCGTTAGGACATTCAATTTGTTGGCAGTTGTCAGCTGGATAAGATTGAATTAGGATGGAGCATTAGGGTTAACTATTCACCTACTTTCTAAGCCTGTGATGTGGTTTATTCTAAATGGTCATTGGCTAAGAGGGTTGAAGGCGGAGATTTAATTTAATACACATCACACCACGAGATTCTGGTTTTAAGCTTGAAATTAAGAACATTATAATAAATGAACAGGAACATAAATAAGAACTAGAATATATAAAATGCAATTTATTGTAGAAACCTTCATTCAAACCTTGTCTTTTCATTTCGACACTTAGGCCAAAGGTAAAGAAAGTAAAGAGTCGAACATACAAAAATTATTTATTACAGCAAATTATCAACCCTATAGAAATATGTTTCCTCCATAAGGATGACTAAGACAATTAGTTACCAAGAATCTAGACAATGCCTAATCCCGAGCCCTAGGGACTGCAAATCCAAAAGAAAACAAAAAAATAACATCATCGAGGACTTTGAATGACCAACTGAGAACCTAGAGCATAGCACCTGAATAGGTGCCATGAGTCTTTGCAACAAACCATTTTCCCTGAGGTTTTGGAAGCGTATGTAGCAGAAGAAACAATCACAACTTCAGCAGGGGGCACTTAGAATGGTTGAAACAAAATGAATTCCTGGGATGAGTATGGTAACAACAGTAGGACACATACAAGTGACCGAGAAGCAATCTCCTTCTTTCCTGAATAACCTGCAAATCAACAACAAGAAAATTATAGATATGCTAGCATGCCAAAATAAGCAATCTCCTGAATGTGGAAAGGAAAACTAACTCTATAGCAAGGAAAATACTGTAAAATAATAAAATGCCGAACCACTAACTATACCTGTGAGAATGTCTTCTTCCTGGAGTGCTAACCAAGTAAAGATATCGTTACTCAAATTTTATGAATGCTCTAATTTGGACATTGAAACCATCGTGAGGGTCTCAGGACGAGAAATGCTAGATTTCCGACAACAAAATCTTATGAATGTAAACCTTCGAGGATGAACGATCCATCCAACTTGTTCTCTTGGTTGTTGTGAAGAATGAATGAATATTCAGGGAGCCATTGTGGGCTCTCTTGGCATTCATGTTTAATGCCCATAAATAATTTTTAAATGGGTAATTTATCAAAGTTTGGGTTGACGGTTGAGATGTAGATTTTCATGGCAATGAATAAAGATAAATACCCACAAATACTTACACCGGAGCATGTGAAACGAAGGGAGAATTCCCTTTAAAATATTTCTTTGTATATGCATTATATTTTTTGATCAAATACAATGGTTAAACGGTGAAAAAATGTGGGCAGTTGGGCCTGACCTGGATTGAGAAGATTTAACATCATTCTATGTGTCATATAAAAGTTGGTTTCTCTCTTTCTCTATAATGGAGATCGTAGTCAAAGTAGAAATTAGTAGAGTAATTGAGTTTGTACCTGACAATAATTTTTTATGGTGGTTCAGATTGGTGAGAAGTTCTCCGAAAATTTCTTAAACACTAATGTAGTATTGTCGACTACCTCAAATATATGATAGCTTGAAAAATGACACCATGATTTTAGGATCAATCAAGCCTTGGGTTGTGTGATATGGATGCTTAACTTTAACAGTTGAATGACCTTTTCCATGGAAACGTGCATTCACCATTGTTAATTTAATGCAGTAGTAGATAAAGGAAAGGAAAACCTGTAGCAGCTAAAGGGAAGTCAAACCTTACCACCACACCCAATGTTGAGATCACCTTGCCGCCGGGTCCTGGGAAGGGAAAATCGAGGACGACATCAACTACTTTTTCCAAATCAGAAAATAAAAAAAATTCAAAATTTAAAAATAGAAATATTAACATCAATTAGCAACTATTGAAAAAATTCCAAATATTACATTGTACGTACATGATTAATACACCTTCATGATTTATACATATCCCCTCGTCGGGGACATAATAATAAAATAATAAAATTGATTATTAAGACAAAAAGAACATTTAAGTTATGATTGGTATCAAAATTGTTTTTAGAGAGCAACTTGGCTTATAACAAAATTTTAGTTAGCTAAATATAAAGGGGTGATAATATATAACAAATAAATTTGTAGTTTATATCAGAGAAAACCATTTAGGATCTTTGTCTTTGTGGTGGCCTCATCCATTTTAAACTAATTCTAAGTTAAGAATAGTAATATTTTAACCAAATGCATCCGTAAAGGCAATGCCATATCAAACACCACATTAGTTTTAATGGTTGTTGGGTTTTACATATATTAATCACCATTCACTTCTAAATAACAATTTCTATTAGGGGACCTCTTAACATTGAACTATAGAAGAGAAAAGTAAATCACAGCAGGGAACAATATTCTAAGGAGAAAGGTGGTGTCTAAGACACCATTACAACACTTAAGCACAAAGCATTATGATTAGAACATCACAATGCATATTGAGCATACTTCAACATGTTTAATACAGCCCATAAGGTCGTTCTTTTACAGTCTCCATTGTTAACTTTTGAGCAAATATAATGACCTTTGAACTTTAAAAATTTATGTGCGGAATTATTGAATACTTGAATCAATGAGCCATTCAATCAGCTGAAATATTCAACCACAACACAAGATGTACCCTGGGTAAAACCCTCAAAACAATGAGGATGAAAAACCCCAACAAATCTTTAACGTATAATTATGATAGATTGCAAAGAATGTCTTTTACACAATAGAGCAGATTGTTTTCAGCACCCCGAGTGCTAAATAAGAGAGAATACTGAACAATAGAGAATAGAGATCAACTATATCAACTTGCCATGTTGCCAACACATTAATAACAAGCTAAAATCACTGCCATGCAAACTATAGCGAATGGTTGCATGAGAATAGTGTACCACATACACCAAAACTATGAATTGCCTTCATGAATAATAATCATGTACATCGAGTTCTTCAACCACGCATAACATATGCACCATGCCTTTCATCTTTGACATTAACTGATTACTTAACTAACTCCAGAGTGAACTCACCATCTAAATGCATGATCACTTCATCAGGACGCTAACTTAAGAGTCACTATGCATTAACTCAAGTACCATCATGTAAACACTTTATTAACCGAAGTGTTGTCTTTTGATTAACTTAAGTGTTGTCTTTTGATAAACTTAAGTGTCATCTTTTGATAAACTTAAGCGACATCTTTTAGTTTAACTAAAGTGCAATCAACAAAAACACTTTAGTTAACTAGTCCATCTTTATTAACACTTAGTTAACTGTTACTAACTGAAATCATGCTGATTGATTTACATTATAGTGATCATTTTGATTTCTTTAATTAAGTGAAGCATACATCATGGCTTTAACTGAATCTCACAAATTCGAGTTCACTTATTAATCTCATGAGCAATTCAAATTCTATTTTTGTCTATGCATTATCTCTTTACTCTTATCTTTACTCTGAACCAAAGGATCATATACTAAAGTAATTCACTCTAGAGGTCACTAATCTCTAAAGGAGACTTAATAGCAATTGATGACCATGGTTAGCAATACATCACACAACATTGATGCTTCAACATGCAAAGCATCTACCTCTATAACTGGAGGACCACCCCATGGGTACCTACTATAACTAAAGGTCCACGTGAGAATCAACTATCTCTATAATTGTAGGTCCACCTCATAGGTACCTACTATAACTGGAGGTCCATATGAGAATCTTGACTTGGCACATACAAGTCTTGAGCCTTTTCCAATAGTACTTTACAATATCATCACTTTGATAAATCAAAGCATTCACCTTGACACATGAGTAATAATAACAAGCTAAGATCACTGCCAAACAAACTATAGCAAATGGTTGCATGAGAATATTGCACCACATACAACAAAACTATGAATTTCCTTCATGAATAACAATAATGTACATTGCATTCTTCAATCATGCATAACATATGCACCATTACTTTCATCTTTGACATTAACGAATGCTTAACTGACTCCAGAGTGAACTCTCCATCTAACTGAATGCATGATCACTTAGTTAGGATGCTAACTTAAGTGTCGTAATGTATTAACTCAAGTGTCATCATGCAAACACTTTATTAACTGAACTATCATCTTTTGATTAACTCAAGTTGTTAGGATTATATAATAATCCCTTGTCCATTTATAGTCTATTTAGATCATCTTTCTTAACTTAGGAGTCATTTACTTGAGTTTGGTGCCACTGGATCCACCGGTGCCATTGGTGCTATTGGTGCCATTAGTGCCATCGGTACCAACCACTAGAGTGTGGGGAACACATATAGAGGTTAACTGCCACTTACAGCATGCTCATGCATGAGTTAATGTTTCTCTGAGACCAATCCCTACGTTCTAGGGGCCCACTCTGAGTGCAACCAACAACCTGCATCAATTGGTTGTGGTAGGTAGGTAGTTATGCTGAGTCAACCTCTAGTTACATTCAGTTAGATGTATTTCAACTGAGTTAATGCCAGTTTTGCATGGCTGCATGGGGAAGTGGCACCTTTTTCCACCTACCTCATCAGTTTAACTAGTTTAACTGATTGTCAGACTAATTTAGAGATTAGGAGTTAGACTAGTGGCTCCCATGTAGTGATTTAGACACTCCTAGTTAGCCAGTCAGTCAGATTGAGTTGGTAGATTCAAATCCTATCCACATGATTTGAATTATCCTTTATGTAACATTGTTGTATACTGCTGGAATGAATAGATATTTATGTTGTAATTAACTCAATAATACTTATCAGATTTGCATAAAATCTGTCTTGTTCAGTGTACATGATTCTTGAGATTCCACTGAATAATCCTAATTCACAGTTTCTCTCATTTTCCTGTAGATGAATAGGTTCAAAATTTTAACATGGAATCAAAGCCTTATTCAGGCTAGCAACAAGTCTATCCGATCTCCATTGTACACCATAAGCAGTAGAGTTTCCACATAAATCCCGTAAATATTGCCTTGCTAACTTTGGATTCGTCTAGAGAAGTCTCTACAGGTGCGACGGACTCTAAGAATGTCTACATGTCGAGGTGGAAGGCTTGAAACTGACATGATTGCGAATTGTTTTTTGTTTTTGCAGTGTTACTTGCAGGTACCTACGTGGCTTATTGAGGAATTGACTGATCAACATAAAGATTGATGGATTCTTCTGCTCTTGTACCCCAGATCTTTACACCCTTCAACTATGTTGATTGGAGGGATGATATGCATGTATCCTTGCGTAAGCTTAGCCTATTTAGGATGACTATGGGTAGAGAGATAGAGCCCCATCACCCTGTTGAGAAGAACACGTTTTTGAATCAGTTGAATGAAGCCTTTGACTTCCTATGCATTCATATCTCTCGGGATATTTTGTTTCACATTGAGGGACTAAAGACTCCAAAGGAAGCTTGGGGGAAGCTTACATATTTGTTTGGAAAACAATATGAGCTTTGAGGGCACATATTGAAGAATGAGCTCATTGTACTGCAGCCCACCAGTTTCAAAACTATTCAGCAGTTTTTCACAAAATTCAAGTCATTAGCACTGCAATGTAAACAATGTGGTTTGGAGAGGAAAGATGAGCAACTGGTTCTATCGGTACTGAGCAAGCTTGGCTCATAGTACTCTGTCTTTGTCTCTACATTCCATTCCAGAAGATCTTCCATCCCTAATTGGAATATGCCTTCTCTAGATGCTTTTGCTGAGTCCTTAATACAAGATCAAGAGAAATTGGTTCAAATGGGAGTGATTTAGACCTCCAAGAATCAAGAACTCTCAGTGATAGACTCAAACAATGCGCAAGAAAGAGGGAAGCATAAAGGGAGGGAGACCAAAAGCACTAATTCAAGGCCAAAGGAGAATCATAGATGTTTCGATGGAGCATCAAGTTCCAAGAAAGAGAAGACTAAGTGTCCATACTGTATGAGAGGATTTCATTCAGAAAACCAATGCATAAAGAAGACCATTGACCAATTGACAACACTTGAACATAACAATATTTCCCTTCCAAAAGGTGAAGAGATGTCTAATGTTGGAGAGAACACTGAAGAATATGAGAGATGCCATGCCTTGAAGGAATGACTCACTCTGTCTAAGGCTTACTTGATAGATTCTATAGCATCCAACCATATGGTTGACTCCAAAGAATCCTTCACTACTCTGGATCTCTCAGGAGGACCTAGCACTCATATGGGAGATGGGTTCCAAATCCCAGTTGCTAGGAGAGGTTCTAATAAAATCCGGCATGATGAGTTCAAGAACGTACTCTCTGTGCCCTCTCTTGCATCAAATTTTTTGTCTATATATATTATGAATCACATTGGCTCACAAAAGCAAATTGTTCAAGATGAAGAAGAAGCAGAATCTTCAATACAACCAATTCGAATTGAAGAAAGTCTCCTTGGAGTGAGTCCTTCTCCTGCTGCTACAGAAGTTTATGAGATCTATGATATATCATATTGTCATATAGCTGATTCAAAATAAGACATTTGAATCTATGTTATTGAAGAAAAACTCTCCTTCCATTATATGCAAGAATTCTCCAGTGATTCTTCTATTTTAAATTTTGTGCAAAGTTTGCCAGTGATTGTTTAAGAAAATGAAGAGGAATTTGATTTCTCTCTCTCTAATGTTGTTTCTGGTGTGCAGAAAAGTAATAATTTGGATATTTTGGAAGAAATATCAAGTTTTAGGAGTGATCCATTCACTCTCTTTTATCTAGATCTTCCAGCAAATTGCTACATGATTGCATGCACCAATACTCAAAGTTTTGTTAAATAAGGAGAAAATTGTGTATCTACCATCTCGGTGTGGCACTTGGATTTGTTCTACACTCTTGGATCTGATATGACCTTATTTGGTTCAAGTTTTACATTTCAAGAGCTTCCAATAACGCTTGTAGCTGTTCTCATCAATTTTGGTGTGAAAAATCAAGTACCTCAAGTCTCTTTCAAAATTGTTGCAGGGGATTTGATGTCAGTTTTCTCTCATGAGTTTGCTGATATTATATTTTGTGAATCATTGGTTATTTTTGAAGCTATATCAGATTATGGATCTCAAGCATTCAATATCCATAGTCCTAGGGCTTCTCTACCTTACTACTTGATCACATGCTCATCTCCTCACAGAACTAGTAAATATGGAGACATTCTGCATTCGCCTGGACACTTTCTCCTAACACTTGGAGCTGATTTTACCTCACATGGTTTGATGTTCAAGGATGCAATATATCAATTGTTTGGTTTTTCCTCACATGGTTCAAATTCTCAAGCACTTTTTCTCTCTCATCAGTTGATCTCAGTTGCTCTACATGGGTCCAGTTTTCATCTTATAGCTATCTATGTTCCTAATTTAGTTGAGCATATTCTTCTTCTTCCAAAGAGGAAAATTCCTCTAGACATAATCATTTAGTTTGGAGAGGTTCACATGCATAGTCTCAGGATGCTGCTGCACAGAAGAACCAAGATACTGCATTTGTTGCTGCACCAAAATTTTTACAAGTTTTTACCCAAAGAGGAAATTTTTTCTCTTAAGTATAGCTTATTTTCCTGATTCATTGCTTATTTTGAGGGGGGTTTTTTCCCATGAGGTTTTCGCATTTCCCTTAGTTTATTAAGTAACTTTAATTCTTTTAGATTGTATGGGCAACTTTTGGCCTAGTTTCCAGGGCCCAAAGTTGTCCAAGTTAGGATTAAGGGGGGGCGTTAGGATTATATAATCCTCCATTGTCCATTTATAATATATTAGATAATATTGCCTAAAATTGGGAGTTGTTTACTTGATTTTGATGCCACTAGTGCCATTGGGTCCACCAATGCCATTGGTGTCATTAGTGCGACCGATACCAACCACTAGAGTGTGGGGAACACATATAGAGCTTAACTTCCACTTACTACATGTTCATGCATGAGTTAATGTGCCTATGAGACCAATACCTGCATTCTAGGAGCCCACTCTGAGTGCCACCAACAACCTTCATCAGTTGGTTGTGGTAGGTAGGAAGTTATGCTAAGTCATCCTCCAATTACATTCAGTTAGATGTCTTTCCATTGAGTTAGCGCCAATTTTTAATGGATGCATGGGGAAGTGGCACCTTTTTCCACCCACCTCATCAGTTTAATTGGTTTAGCTAGTTTAACTAATTGTCAGATTGATTTAGACATCATGAGTTAGACTAGTGGCTCCCATGTAGTGATTTAGACACTCCTAGTTAGCAAGTTAGTCAGATTGAGTTGGCAGATTCGAATCCTATCCACATGATTCAAAATTTCCTTTATGTAACACTGTTGCATACTATTGGAATTAATAGAGATTTATGTTGTAAATAACTGAGCAATACTTATCATATTTGTATAAAATTTGTCTTGTTCAGTCTACATGATTCTTGAGATTCCACTGCATAATCCTAATTCACAATTGCTCTAATTTACCTATAGATCAATAGGTTCACAAATTTAACACAAGTGTCGTCTTTTAGTTTAACTAAAGAGTAATCAACAAAAGCACTTTACTGAACTAGTCCATCTTTATTAACACTTAGTTAACTATGATTAATTGAAATCATGTTGATTGATTTACAATGTAGTGATCACTATGAGTTCTTTAATTAATTGAAGCATACATTGTGCCTTTAACTGAAGCTTACAAATTTGAGTTCACTTAGTCATCTCATGAACAATTCAAGTTCTTTTTTCTCTATGCATTATCTCTTTACTCTCATCTTTAGTGCATGATCAATATGTGTTAACTTTAATTATCTATCATATCATATTACACTCGGAATAGTTTCTGATACTCTGATCATATTGTATTACTCCAGACCAAATGATCATATGCTAAAGTAATTCACTCTAGAGGTAGCTAATCTATAAAGGATACTTAATAGCAATATGTGACCATGGTTAGCAATAAATCACACAACATTGATGCTTCAACATGCAAAGCATATACCTCTATAATTGGTTTCCCACTCAATGGGTACCTACTATTACTGTAGGTCCACATGAGAATCAACTACCTCTATAATCGGAGGTCCACCTCATAGGTACCTACTATAACTAGAGATCCATATGAGAATCTTGACTTGACATGTACAAGTCATGAGCCTTATCCAACAATAATTTATAACATCATCACTTTTATAAGTCAAATCATTCACATCAACACATGAGGAATAAGATTTTATAACTGAAGGCCTAGTCATCATTGAGTCCAACTCAAGAATCTACTCTAAGTCAATGAGTATAAATCAACCTCTCTACCTCAACTCATGAGGCCCAATCCTAGCTGCACAAGATTGGCTTGAAGAATGACTCGTGATATTGTAAATTTAACATCCAGATCTAACCAACTCCTTGAAAGTGAGGAAGATATGGTCCACAAATAGGGGTTGTTGGTTCTAACAGTTTCCATAGAATCCACAACATCCCAAAGTGTAGCCGGTCATTGTATTCGCGTCGACCAAGGTATTAGTGACCATTTAGTACTCTGTTCAACTGGTTGTTCATTCATTCACATAACTCACCTAGTCGAGAATCCAGTCGACTGCTCTGCTAGTTTCCTATAATCATCTAACAACTAATTGTCTCCAAAATCTCTAGAGGCGTGATGAACTATCAAGACCTTAGGTTCCAACAACCCCCCATCACAACAATGTCCTGGAGATTCAAGAGGTGAAATTACTTGCTATGAACACCCCCCCCATAATTGCATCTTCTTGAAGCCCAATCATAGCTTGAAGTTTCACAAACTTAGCTTTTGGTAAAGGCTTCATAAAGATACCAACAACTTGATCATATGTCCTGTAATAAACAAGTGAGACAACATTTTGATGTATCAACCGTCTTAGATAATGAACATGAATTTCATCATGCTTCATTTTGCTATGAGCAACAATATTATTAGTAAATTGAATTGTACTCTGATTATCACAGTGAATAATAGTGGAGGACTTAATAGGAAACCCAAGCTCGTTATGAAGTTGACGAATCCAAACTGCCTCTGTACATGCATTGTCGATGCCACGATACTTGGGCTCTGTAGTCAAAAGAGAGGCTACCTTTGATTTCTTACATGACTAGACTAGGGGTCCAAAGCTTAGTTGAAACACATAGTCAAAAGTAGAATTACGGTAGTTAATGTCATCATCCTAGTCGAAGTCAATGAACCTAACCAATGGTTATGTATTGCAACAATACTTAAAACGGTATTGATATGTACCCTTAGGATAGAGAAAAAAATCTCTTTGCATCCTTCTAGTGGTTTTATCAAGGATTCTGCATGAACCAGGATAGCACACTAACAACAAAGGAGAGATCTGATCGGATGTGAGTTAAATTAACTAGGCTAATGACCAAATGTCAATAGAGAGTGGCATCAAATCATGGTGAGTCAAATTATTTCAACAAATTCACTCCCAACTGATAAGGTGTAGCACACGACTTGCAATCATCCATCTTAAATCGTTTCAAGAGATCCAAGGCATATTTAGTTTGAGAAAGAAATATACCATCATCCATTTGCAAAATTTGAATGCCAAGAAAGAAATAAAAAATACCAAGGTCATTCATTTCAAAGGTATTTGCAAGTTGTTTCTTCAAATCCAAAATCATAATAACATTATTTTTAGTTATGAATAAATTATCAACATACAATGTCATAATTAAGGTATCACCATTAACGTGTAATACGTAAATATTGTGATCATATTCACAACATTTGCAGCCAAGTTTGACAAAGAAGCGATCAATATTTTGGTACTAAGCATGAGGTGTATGTTTCAAACCATACAACAAATTCTCCAATTGACAAAAAGACCAAAATTTGTCACAAATCCAGGAAGTTGCTCCATACACTACAAGGAAAAGGCCCTATAGCAGAGGTTATAGTAGATGCTCCTCTCAAAAGAGTTCAAAAATCCATTTATAGTGGAGGTGCATGACCATAGGTTGTAGCAAATGTTTTTTTTTCGGTGTATTCTCAACCTAGACACCCTAGTGTGTCTCTAACCAAAACACACCGAGGCCGCCAAAAAAAAATGCCACACGACAAAAAAAATATGCGAAGCGTCTAAGAAATATTTTTAAACCATAGCAATGTGCTTTAGTAAATGGACCACACCAGTGTGTTTACAACCCAAATGCATCGAGACCTCCAAAAAATAATGTCACGCCCCAAAAAAAACACCAATTTAAAAAAATATGCGAAAGGCATGAAAATTTTGTAAAACTGTAGCGATGCATTTTGGAAAAATGAGTGCCCCAATGCGTCTCTAACCACAATGCACTAGGGCTGCAAAAAAAAACAATGTCACACAGCGAAAACAAACATGAATTAAAAAAAATGTAAAATGACAAGAATTGTTAAAACCACAGCTTTGCATTTTGATAAACGTACCACACAAGTGCGTCTACAACTCAAACACGTCGAGATATCCTAAAATCAATGTCGTGACTCGAAAACATACCAATTAATTTTTTTTATGCATAAGGCATAGAAATTTTGAACAATTGTATCGGTACATTTTGTTAAAACTAACGCACCAAGCCATCTCAAACACAAAAACATCGGTGTCGCCAAAAACAATGTCACCCTTGATAAAAAAACATCAATTATAAAAAATTATGTGAAACACAGGTCGTTCATTATTCACAAATGCCCTGACTCATGTGGAATACTAAAACAAACCGATTGAATTTTTTCAAAAATAAAAAAATAAAAAAGATAAATTTTATTTAAAAACGTACATGTGGTGTAGTGTAAATACAACACATTGGTGCGCTCACTTGATGGGTGCACCGTAACAGGGTTTTATAAAAAAAAAATGATTGTGTTGTCAAAATCATTTTTACCCCTTCACAATGCATTTGAGCCATCTCCACCAATGCCGTTCATAACCCACCTAGACACCCTTCCACCGATGTTCATTCCACTCCCCATTGACACATTGCTTGTTTTTATCAGCTATTGAATTGACTTTGAATTTTTCCAAACTATGGTTAAAAATTCAAATTCTCCATACATAGCCAGGAAGCCTCCCCAATGCACGATTCAACAGGTAAATTAATTTTTACTTGATAATTTAAATTTTAGGGGATTAATTTTTGTAATTAAGCCATAATTTGCCATAAAAAAAACTTGCAGGGTGCATTTGAGTCGTTCGGCTCGCACAAAAATTCGGTGCAACTATAATTTGTTACAGCACATACCACCAGTGGGGAAAGCCAAATGACCTGAACGCACTGCAATACTGATGTGATACTCTTTTGTAGTCCGCAACCATAACATAAAATACATTTTAAAAACTATAAATTAATAATCAATGCGTTCATTACATATAAGCCCATCGACTTTACAGTGGGATTTTTTGTATCAAACACAAAAGTAAATATTACCAAGAAAATTGAAAAACCAACTTTACGGTGGATGTCAACATGCCGGTGTTTGATGCTAGGAGCACAGTGGTGCTTTTACAACACGTCGTCACAAATTAAAAAGTGTGTTTACATGGTATAAAGGCACCAAGAATTCTAGTTCACGTCTGTGCATTGTATTTCGATGCTTTGACATGTTATAGGCACACCGTTGAAACACTTCTTATGGATTATAAAATGAAATAAGCAGCGATTCTTGTAAAGAATGTAAGCGCACTAGTTATGGTGCACTTATGTGTCATAGAAGCACTGATTCACACACATTTAAAATTTACTGTAACATTAAAAATAATAATTCTACAATGCTACTAGTGCATGTCATTGCACTGAGTTTCAGTTCATGGATGTGCCATAGGCACACCGTTGAAAAATTTTAATAACACATAAGTGCATGTACATTATTGCGCGTTGAATTGGTAATAAAATTATAATTTTATAGAAATATATTAACAATGTGTTTGGTTAGTATAAAACACCATTCGTGGTCTGGTAAATATGGAATTGCACTGCTCACGGAGCATTATATTTAATTAAGCGCACCATTTGTCAATTTTTTGCAAAAAGATTAATTTTTTAGTTTAATACATATAATTATCATATAATGTTTTTATATTTATTTTGATGAGACTAGCTAATTCATGTTATATGTGAAACAGATATGTGGGAACCATGAGGCGAGCTAGTAGCAGGAAGCTCAAGTTGACCAGTATAACTTCGAGAGAGAGAGAGTGGAAGGACAAGGAGATGGAGAGAGATTCAAACCCTCATCGAATTAATCCCCAGCCGCGACACCTATTGAGAGTCGAAGACCTCCTCAAGTTCTATGACGAGGCCACATCACTCAAGGGGAACACTACATCCCTAACCTAGTTGATCGCATGTTGGGATCATCATAGGAAAGTGTTCTGAGTTGGTATCAACTAGTGGTTTTGACCCACTGAGGAGGAAATATATTTTATCAAAGGGCTCTATAAGAGAGGTGAGGACTTACCTCAGTTCCCTAAGGTCCCATTTGGAGTTGTAGCATCAACTAATCTAGTATATGTTCAGAGATATGTTGATCCCAATATCCCCGAGCTTGCTCAGTTTCAAGTCAGCGGTGGGAAGCTCTCCATTGCTGCCTTTGGTAGAGAGGATGTTAGGTTCCTCTCTTTGTTGGTCTCGATCATCGTGCATATCACCAGTGATGGGAAGCACATTAGCTGCCCTCTATTATATTAAGTTGATTCTTTACTACAAGAACCTAGATGCATTAGGTGTTATGCTATTTTTTTATGACAATTTTGTTATGCTCTAAGTTGATGGCATGCATGTATTTGTGGGAGGGCCAACTTCCCTTTTGGTTTAAAGTTGTTTTGTTTATTTTTTGAGAGATTTCCGGCCTCCAATCCATCTTTTGATCTGCACCTTCCTAGGTTGATGACATATATGCATATGTGCATTTGGGGACATATGATTCCCAAGTGGGGGAAACCTAACTTTCCAACAAGGATCACCGCAGATGTGATCGAGGCTAGGCCACAAGGACCCGCCTAAATTAGACATGGTTCGATATTCATATGTTGACTTGGATTGGAGAGGGTGTCCCAACATCTTATTGGCTCAGGACGAGCGAACAAATGATAGAGGTAAATTTAGAGTTATGTTTGAATTAATCTAGTTGCATTTTATTCTTTTTATACTTAATGTTATATTAAATTCAAGTTTAAGGAATTTTTCTAATTATTATTGTGTACTATATATTTTATAGATGTTGGGACATTTGGTGGAGAATTTTGCCTCCTCAAGTTCAGGATGAGGAGGATATGGATCTAGATGCAACTCATCTCTAGGCGCCCCATTTATCGAGACCTTCCCTTCGATGCAAGCCATATGAGAGGTTCCGACAGAACATCGCAAACATGCTATCTATGATGTTGGAGGATCAATGGGTTCGTCTTGTACATGTGAGTTACATTATCAGGGACCCTCATCGCCTAGAGTTGTGGAGGATGATTCCTCATGATATGAGGAGCTTGGTGCAACACATTTTTGGTGCTTACAATATTTTAGATGGCTGTATCCATCATAGTAGTTCATCGTTAGACAAGGGAAGATATCCTATGTCGGCTAATCCACCTCCTTCTCCACCAGTTTCTTCGACTAGTGGCACAACCTACACATCCACTGCACCTCGTCCTCCTCCTCCCCCTCCACCTCCTCCCCCTTTGACATCTCATCCACCTCATCCTCAACCATGCCCTCCTCCTCCACCTCCTTCATCATCTAGTCCTCTACTCCTACTCGATCGACCCTTCGATCCAAATCATTGACCTAACCATCCACCAATTCCTATTTCATTTATTTCTATTATAGATATGCTCAGAAAGGGTCATGCACATTGTCTTGATATACCTATCCCTCCTACTCTCAGATATTTGTTTCTTTCTATTCTAGGTACTAATTCCTTTGGCTCTATTGGAGGAGTTTTTGATGCCTCTGGATCTACTGGAAGAGGTGCTGATACTGCATCTGGATTTGTTGGTGGAGGCGATGATGCATCTAGCTCTGGTCAGAGAGATACCGATGATGGCTTTGTTGGTGAAGGTGGAGTAGATATGTCATAATAGTTATTGGACCAGAGATATATTATATTTGACATATATATTATAGGTCGATGTTTATGTTGATGATGATGTGTTTTATGTTTGTTAGATGGTTAAAATGATTATTATGATGGCATGTTTAAGTTTATGAGGTGAAAATGATGATCATGGAATGTTAATTATGTTTACATGTATTATTAGTTATGTGTGTTAGATAATGTTTAAATTTGTTAGATGTATATGTTACCTGAATATGTGATGTAATGTTTATGTTGGTACATTCATGCTTATTTTTTGTTTTATGTTAATGATTGTATGATGGTATATATGATAATGTTTATTTTTATGTTTGTTAGATGTTGACAATGATAATAATGGTATGTTTATATTTATGTTGTTAAAATGATGATGATGCATGCACATTTTTGGTAAAACTCATGGTTATGTTTATGATGGCATGATCATGATGTTGAAAATGACGATGATTGTATGCTTATGTAAAAGAACTTTGTACCATTCAAAATCATGTGGGTCTTTAAATCACTAAGTATTAATTTAGTTGACAAAAACATCACAATTTGTATTGTAAATTATGATATAAAACAAGTTGCTGTATGACTTAAAAAGTTTTCAAAGCACTAGAGCTTTGTAAAGAAAGTTATTGGGGTTTTAATTTTGGTCTATATTTGAGCATCCTTTCAACCATTTTTCAATTAAATAATTTCAACCTAAATTTTTGTAGACAATTTGAAGTATGGTTTCATATATAGGTTGATATAGTGGTTAGAAAATGAACTTGGAAGTATGGTTGGTTGGTTGTTTGGTCATCATAAATGTGAAAATGTGGATTCGAGTAATGGTCATTGAAAATGTTGAAAATAATGTTTCATTAATTAACTTAATATTAGTTAATTTTTTATTTTTATTTTTACATAATATAATTGAATTAAATATTTTATAAATTTTGTATTGATAATGGATGAAGTTGTGGAAACTCTATGCTTTATGATGGTTGTATAATTTGTCATAGTATCATGTTTATAATTCTTTTATAGTTTGTCATAGTTTTCATTTTCCCTGAAAAAAAAACATAAATGTTTATGTAATATTTTTTTTTAATATATTTGTTGTTCATATTGTTCTTATATAATTTCTATGGATATTATTGTAATTTTTTATTAATGTAGCAATATTTGTCATAAGATTATACTTACATAATAATATATATATATATTTTGCAACGATATGTTGAGCATTACAAAATACTATATAATGATTTTTAATAAGGAAATTAACTCTTCATCATATAATGTTTTGTATAGCTTAATTATATATTCAAACGATAAACATAAATGAATCTTGTTTAATAAATAAGCCTGATTTCCAAACATCATAACAACAAGTCAAGTATTACCATGTAATATTACTATAATGTATGAATATGAACATCACAAAATAATGTAAATATGAACATCAATATGACATATCAATGTATCATTTAACATTTTAATTTTTTTGACAATAACTCACTTTACAATGACAAATATCAAAGCTCCAATAGGAAGAAAGACAAATACTTAATTAAAAGAACAACATTTTCTCTCAATTTTAAACCCAAAAGTTGCATTCTCCAAACTTATTATTATTAATCACGATCATCTTCACTATAAAATATAACATTAGTTCACATTCAAGGAACGCATTTTATACCCTCTAAAGATGAGGTTTAAAGCTAGCTAGTGTTCAAAGAATTGCAATTATTTCCAATATCGACAATTATGTACTTTTCCATTAAATGTGATTGGAGAAGATGATAAAACAATGTTTGATCACTTTCCTAAGACCCATGCTAAACAAGGTCAAATGATGGAATAACCCATCAACAATGAAACTTGAAATACATATAGATATGAATATGCTTATTCCAAATATATGATTTAAAAATATATAGTTTTTGTTATTTTTTATTTATTATATCATATAGATTTTAAAGCATATACATATTTTATTAATCTTGCCATAATTTTTTTTTTGCCTTAACAATATATACGTGTCTAAGTATCTAAAATATAAAATACAAGTGTCTAAGTATATTATAATCATTAAATTGATGCTTCTATTGAAATGAGAGTATATGAAATCACAACAAACAATAAATGTGATATCAATGATAATTTGTACTCTAATTTGTTGATTCTAATTCAATTGTAACAATACAATAAATTAAATGATAAAAACCACATTGCAATTATGAACCAAATGGAAAGCTACAAACATCATCTCTAACTATGGAGAATGACATACAATCATTATATACAGTCACAAATTACTTCAAAGGCGTAGACCATATTTCGCATCATATTGGTTGTTAACCAACTGGAATTGTTTAAACACTAAATCCAACAATCAACTTTCTATTTACATCATCATAACATGAAAAACAAACAATATAATTAGACAATCAAAGATAACAGTAACAAAATGATATCTCAATCTGTAAATGATGAAATAAAACATGTATATATCACTCTCCATTGCCATCACCCTCATTATCTTCCTCGGTTGGCATGCTAACACTGTTGTTATCAAAGACATTTTTAGATCTAGGGTCATGTCTTAATATGAACCACCAATCTCTATCTAACAAATATGGGTAAAAGAACACTTGGTTGCAGTGTTTTGGGAAAACATAAGGATGGTTACTTTCATCCCACATCTTTCTAGAGTTGATACATATCAACAATGCAATGTACCAATCACATATTATACATTAATTAATCCTTCCGAAACTTTAAACGAGAACAATGAAAATTGAGGGGTCAAACTAATCACTTTTAACTAGGATTATGAAGACCTTTTTAAGACTCTAGAAGATGGGAGACAAGGATAAGACTTGCAGTAGAAGTAAACATGTTTGGGACTATGATAAAAATATTTTCAAGTCCATACAAACTACAGTGGGCACATTCTCTGGGTACATCATGCTTGGGATGTTCTGAAGACCGCGTAGTGTCAGTCCCCAAGACTTATGTGGAAACCCAATGGCTCCTGGTGCTTCATTGGAAATATCTATACTTGTTGTATGCTAATTTTAGTATCCTTAATCATATATGGTTTGAATCTATAGGTTAAGATACAATTTGGCACAATTTGGAGGTCATACAAACAATGTTGTCATTTGGGACTACACAACTAGATCAAGTTTAGGCTTTTCCAAAAAATATGTGAGGTCCACAAATAATAATAAAAAAACATCGGAGGTGTCAATTATGACTATGACCTTAATTAACTTCAAAATTGATAGGACATAAATTCATTGAGTATAAGATGAAATACTGAAGCAACATTGAAAACTAGTTAAAATTAATGCAAAACTAGAATACGTAATGGAAGATCACTTGAAATTCAGACTTGAACATTATAATAGTTATGGAATAATATCAGGAGTAAAATATAACATAGATTACATAAATTAGCAACTGAATTTCCTTTTAAAGGAGGCTCATACTTGACATCATTCTGCACAAAATAACCATCATGGGAAAAGATTGGACAACACTTTGAATTCGAATTAGAGGCTTGAAAATGCTTGCTATGGAACTAAAATTAGAGTATAATTAGATTAAAAACATGAAATAAAACCATTAAAAATGGATTAATACCGTCATCCACACATCTCGTCATCCACACATCTTACTGAAATAGCTGTAGGGGCACATCTCTCGGTTATGACTAGGGGCACATCTCCCAAGTCTGAGTAGAATAGAGGTCTCAATAAAAATATTAAACTATGAAAATATGTCAATGGTGAGATATTCCTTGTTTTTATAAACTAAGTGAATTATTGTGCAAGTTATCCCGGCCTAATCCACACTCATGAGCTAGTTTATGAATTGTTTCTTTGTGAAGCTTTTCTATGCTTTCTGACTTTTCCTTCTTTTTCCTGCTTTGTTGCTTTTTCTCTTCCTTTTATAATTTTTCTATTTTTTTTCTTAATTTTACCACTTTATTCTACTTTTTTACTAGTTTCCTGCTTTTGACTGGTTTCCTGACTTTATGCCAAAAGCCAGCTTTTCCCTACCTTATCCACTTGCCTGCTTTTCATTGATTTCTAGCTTTGGCTGCTTTCTTCCAACTTTCTTCTTTTTTCAAGCTTTCCATTGATCCATATCTTATCCTGTTATACTTTTGTGCCCTCTTGGACACATGATATTCAACATTTATTCCAAAAATTAATTTATTCATGAAAATAACAATAACTATGGGTCTTCTCAAACATTAGAAGTATTAAATTTCCTAACTACTAATGCCTTGTTCAAAATTAATCCCAACAATTAATGTATTTTCCTCCTAAGCCCATAGGGATTGAATGGCTAGGAACATGATCAAGTAGCCACTAAGGAAGGGACATGAAAATCCTCACCTCCCAAGATTGCTTGTCCCCAACCAACTACAATCTTGGATGGTGTAACACCTGCTCTCCTTCCCCAAACATTGTGCTTCCAAGTTGCAAACTGTAAAACCAAATAATTCCAGGATCCCATTGTTTATGCTGCAATTATTCAAACATCACTAACATTAGGAACAATATATCATACCAGGTGGTGCTAGGATCCCATGTCTGAAATGGAAGCACACTTTTCCAAGTTCTTGTTGGAGATTTCATGAATATTTCCAAAATGAAGAGAAATTCCTCTTGAGCATCACTGCCATATGCTCTATCCAACTGAATAAATTGGAACTTCCAAGTCCCACTATGCATACCGAATAAATCATATCATGACCATGGACATATTTGTTATTTCTCATAATATTGGAAAGTAAGAGAGGTGTCATTTAGCTTTCTATTGGTGCAAACAAAACTCTTACATCCATGTGCATCCATCTATGAGATGTAGCTATCCATCCGATCCATGGATGAATGAACACCCTTATTGGATAGCCTTCCAAGTGGAGAAAATGCATATGCCTCCTCCAAAATCATTTCTTTCTCCCATAAGGGTAGCTCATAATTCTCTTGATGCACATCTACACTCGACCAACCTCCTCCATGACAAATCGCTTTCAAAGAACATGCATTTTGGATTTTTCTTCTTGCTCACGAAATTTACCAATTAATGAGGGATAAAAGAATCTCTTATGAAAGTGAGCAAGGTGAGTGTACCCTTGTATATACATCTCTAATATGGGCTCATCTACCCAACTTTTGGATAGATAAACATATTTGTTTCCCGATCCAAATGATTTGTCCTCAACTATCTCTCTCATAGTTGATTCCGTCTCTTGATTCTTCAAAACAAGTGCTTGTCCAATGTATTCAATATAATATCCCTTTAAAAACAATAGCAAATTATAATTTTCCTCATGTCCCACCATCGCATGAGGATCCTCCATAGATCCATGAATGTAATCAACCATATTGGATTGGTTGTCAGAAATGTAGGAGGTGAAATGTGATATCTCTAGCTTCTCATGAAGATGCTTAATATGAATGTCAAATTCTTGAAGTGCACTTTGAGTACTCTTCAAAGAATGCTAGGTGGACTTTGACTCAAGAGTGAGCTTGTCGATTTCTTCTACATCCCTAAAAGATTCACCATGATACATCCCCACAAAATCGAACAAATGATCTCTATCAGAAAGCAAATGAAAAAATTTACCTTTCATGTTTGTCATTGCTTCTTGGATCTTCTCCATGTCTCCAATAGAATATGGATCCTCCATTGATTTATCTCTCCAACAATAATTTGACACCAATGCAATGGTGTCGTGCAAAATACTCAAGGGCTCGTGGATCTTCCTTTCACTCATCTTCAAAGGCCCTGCAAGGAAGTGTGTCTCTTGAGGATAAACCATAGATAAACATCATCTTATTCCTTCTTTGGATCAAATTCACCATGAATCTCAAGTGGCGATGGAAAAATTGATCCTTGTTCATCTTTTATTGCTGCTAGTTATTCATCTTCTTGCACATGGGAATGCTTTCCTACAGAAAGATGTCCCAAATCTATCTCTATGTCACCAACATAGAGACTTATGCATCCTTCAGTAGATGCTCTACAATCCATGTCTAAAATTTCTATATCTCCTTTTGCACAACCTTATTCTTCACAAAAAACACTTGTAATGACTTCCACTCCTCATCATGGATCTTTGCTTCTACTTCACCACCTATAGGACTAGGTGGTTCATGACTCTTCTCGATGACTTCGGTTGGATAATTTTTTTCTTGATCTTCATTGTTAAAGTGATTGGATGTAGCTTCTTATTCTTCATTTATTCCACAAATAATATTATTTCTACCCTCTTCATGCTCTTCTAAAGGATGATCTTCAGTGTTGGATTTACCCTTGTCTATATCACTTTCTTCATAGAAATTTCTTGAAACTTTATTTGTAGAGAGACCAAGAAAGAGTCTCTAAAAGTTTTGAATTTCAATTTGCATTGATAAGAACTTTGTAAATTACTGTATACTCTTCTTAAGATTCCTCAATGACTCATCCATTGGATTCACTTTTTCTTCCCATACATAATCTTCAATAACAAGTACTAGTGTCATGGCTGCAAATATTTTCAATAGATGATTACCATCCATAGGAGTAGAGGAAAGTGATATGATACCACTATAATGTACCAATCATATCTAATTGTACATTAGTTAATCCTTCCAAAACTTTAAACAAGAACAATGAAAATTAAGGGGTAAAACTAGTCACTTTTAACTAGGATTATGAAGACATTTTTAAGACTCTTGAAGACGGGAGATAAGGATATGACTTGAAGAATAATTAAATATGTTTGGGAATCTTATTATAAGGTTTTCAATTCCATACAAACTATGGTGGGAACATTCTCTAGGTACATCACGCCCGTAATGGTCTGAGGACCGCGTAGTGTCAGTCCCTGGGACTTCTGTGGAAACACGATGACTCCTAGTGCTTCATTAGATGTATATAGAATTGGGTTAGGATAATATTACTATACTTAATTATATATTGTTTGAATTCATAGGTTTAGATACAGTTTGACACAATTTGGAGGTCATACAAGCAATGTTGTCATTTGGGACTACACAACTAGCTCAAGTTCAGGGTTTTCCAAAGAATATGTAAGGTCCCAAAACAATAAAAATTAGACATTGCAGGGGTCTATTATGACCTTAATTAGAATTAGAAACTGAGAGGACAAAAAATTGTTGAGTAGAAGATAAAATATTGAAGCAACATTGAAATTAGTTAAAATTAACGCAAAACTAGAATATGTAATGGGAGATCACTTGAAATTCAGACTTGAACATTATAAAAGTTCTATAATAATATCAAGAGTAAAACATAATAAATATTACATCAATTAGTAGTTGAAATCGATTTCGGAGGAGGCTCATACTTGGCATCATTCAACACAAAACAACCATCATGGGAAAATATTGGACAACACTCTGAAATCGTATTGGAGGCTTCACAATGATTTCTATGGAGCTCAAATAAGAATTTAATTGGTTCAAACCTGCAATAAAACCATTGACAATGTTTGAATACCATCATCCACACATGTCACCGAAAGAACAACATGGGCACATATCTCGGTTGTGACTAAGGGCACATCTCCTAAGTCAGAGTAGCTTAAACTGTCAAAAAATGTCAGTGGTGAGATATTCCTTGTTTTTATAGACCGATTGATTTCTTTTCCAAGCTATCCTAGAATAATTCACCCTCATGAGCTAGATTAGGAATTGCTGCTTTGTGAAGCTTTTATCTGCTTTTTGACTTTTCCTTCTTTTTTCTACTTTATTGCTTTTGATTTTCCTTTTTTGTTTTCCTGATTTTTTCTTTCTTTTACTAATTTATTCTACTTTTCCACTACTTTTCTTCTTTTGATTGCTTTCCTTCCTTTCTACCAAAAGCCATGTTTTCCCCTTCTTCATCCACTTGCCTGCTTTTCATTGATTTCTAGCTTTGGTTGCTTTCTTCCAGCTTCTTTCTTTTTTAAAGCTTTCCATTGATCCATATCTTATAATCTTATCCTTACACTCCATCCTAGACACGTCATCTTCAACATTTATTCCAAAAATTAATTTATTCATGAAAATAAAAATAACTAGGGATCATCTCAAACATTAGAAGTATTAAATTTCCTAACCACTAATGCCTTGGTCAAAATTAATCCCAACAATTCCTGTATTTTCCTCCTAAACCCATAGTGTTTGAATGGCTAGGAACATTATCAAATAACTACTAAATAAGGGAGATGACAAACCCACTATCACAATATTCCTTTACATTATTCCCGTTGAATGTTTCCCACCACCTGGACCTAAAAATAACACATTGGAAAGATGAGAAGTCCATTGAATGATCTCTTGTATCTTTCTAACATAACCTAACATCCCTCCTATTAGGTTTCGATCATGGTGGCTAGCATGATTAGATTGGTAGAACATGAATTCCACTCCACAATATAGTGTAACACACACATCATTAACATCCTCAGTGCAAAAATGATGTCCATAAGCCCACATAGATGGGATTGAATGCACTTGTAAGAAAATTTAACAAATGATGGTGGCATATGTATAATAACCCAAGCATTAATATATGAAATATAAATGTTACAATTCAAAGTTGCATTATAAATTTAAAAATGTACATAAATATTTTATTACCAAGTTGTTCCACCCAATCCCAATGTTTAGCGCATCCTCCTCTTGGGGTGGGTAATGACCAGATGCACCATATTTCTCTCTAACTCGGTCTGCAACCTAACTGTTGGGATAGATTAGTGGCATATTTTATTTTAAATGATCTAGAAAAGGTATGCTTCTACCATGCAATGACCTGAATTATTTTTTTTCAATTTCCCATTTCCTCCTCTTCTCTTCATACGATGCGACCCACGACACTGTTTCATATGCGTTGTAAAGAATGAATTTATTAGTTGCATCAATTTCTAAATTTTTTGTTGTATTCATGGAAACAAAACCACATTCAATACGTATGGGATGAAATATAGATTTTGAATTTTGTTGTGATTACTTACTGTGTAAATGTGAAGATCGAAATACAAGTAACTTACTCCTTGTCATGTGTTTTTTTCTTTTTGTTTCTAGTAACTCCCCTTCCCTTTTGTCCTCATCATGTTCATCATCCCAAATCATCGTGCCTAGTATGTGGTTGATTTTCTTGATGTAATCATTGGCATAATAGAACGACTCATATAATATGTACCCCTCTGCCATAGACCCCTCGTGTTTTTCCCTCTATTGAAAAAACTCTTTCTATGTTTTCTTATACCTATCCAAGAAGAACATTCAAGGACACTGGACAACCCCGACTAATTCAACTTCATCGACTAGGTGAATTAGAAGATGAATCTACAAGTACATGGAAATCGACGATGTTAGAGTTTGTAGTTTAATTCAAATATATTAGTTATTTAATCTAATGTACTAGGATCATTGAAAGATTGACAAGCACAACATAAAAAGAAATACACAAATATTTTATCCTAGGAAAACACAAGGGAGAAAACCCAACAACTTCTTATGTATAGATTTGTCACTTAGTACATTGTCAAGCTGAGATAGAAAACCCAAAGATAAGATTTATTGTGTTGTTTCTTCTTCTTCTTCACTATTGAGCTTGTCTTTCTCACTCTAGGAGAGAACTTGATTGCACTTGTTGTGTGTCAAAATGAGGGAGATTTTGGTCCAACAGGGCCAACTTGTGGACCTTACTGGGCCAAATTATCCTAGGGAGACTCAAAAATACATTTTATACTTATTCTCTTGGGTGCTATTGCCTTGATTTACAACATAGGTTTTACATCAACTCTTACATTGCCAATTACATTAATGTCATCTCCAATAAGACGAAAAACATCCCCGAAAGGAGGTATAATAAAAATACAACCGAGTATAATAATAATAATACAAATAATACAAATAATACAATGAAGAATATATTCTGAAGTTACATTATCAACAACACTCCCTCTTAATGAGGAAGGTATTCTTTTGACCTAGTCATCACCACAATTGGACACAATATTTGTACATGATAATCATAGTTGGATCATCATCACTGGATCATCATCATCATCACAATTGCTACAAGTCTCATATCATCGACCATTGACTAGTGGCATCTCTCAAATCTATACGTCCTCAAAATTTCTACAGATCCAATCCTTTTTCATGTTGGATGTAGGTTTGGCTCCAACCAAGACTTCATTGATTACCGAGCCAGTCCTTTTTCATACTAGGTGTAGGCCTAGCTCCAACCAGGACTTCATCAACTATATATCCAATCCTTTTTCATATAGGTTGTAGATCTAGCTCCAACCATGACTTAATTAACTGCAAAGCTAGTCCTTTTTCATACTAGATGTTGGCATAGATCCAACTAGGAATTCATTAACTACAGAGCTAGTCCTTATACTGGATGTAGGCCTAGATCCAACCATGAATTCATGAACTACAAAGCCAGTACTTTTTCACACTGGCTATAGGCCTAGCCCCAACCAAAACTTCATCAAATACAGAGCCAGTCCTTTTTCATACTGGGTGTAAACCTAGCTGCAACCAGGACATCATCAACTACAGAGATAGTCATTTTTCATACTAGATGTAGTCTTAGCTCCAACCAGGACTTCATCAACCACAAAGCCAGTCCTTTTTCATACAGGATGTAGACCTAGCTCCAACCAAGAACTTCATCAACTTCAGAGCTAGTCTTTTTTCATACTAGATGTAGGCTTAGCTCCAACCAGGAATTCAACATCTACAAAGCTAGTCCTTTTTTATAGTAGATGTAGGCCTAGCTCAAACTGGGAATTATCACTCCCTCTTGTGATGTACACCAATATACACAACTCTAAGCCTATCCCTAAAGTATTCCAACTTCATCCTCTCCCGAGGATTTTTCAAGACATCGACTATTTTCTCATCTGTCGCAACATACTGGAGTTTCGCTGCTTCTCTCTACACCATATACTAGATATAGTGATACTTGATCTTGATATGCTTTGACTTATCATGGAAAACCATGTTCTTGGACAACTTCACACAACTCTGGTTGTCACGGAAGATATAGGTCTCCTCTAAATCAAGATAAAACAAATCTAATAGTATCTTCTATAGCCATAGCCTCACAATTAGCTGAATAGGATACAATGTACTCTGCCTTGGCTATACTTAGTGCCACATTCGACTACTTCTTGCTAAACCATGAGATCACCCCAGATCCAAAACTAAAACAACATCTTGAAGTTCTCTTCATGTCCATGGAACTTCCTTCCCAATTCGAATCAACATAACCAGGTAGGTTAATCTTTTGATTCGTCACATACCTGGGCCCACTCAATTGTACCCTTTAGGCACCTCAATACATGATTTGCAACAACCAGGTGAACACATCTCGTATCTGTCAAAAAACGCCTCAATGTGTTCACAGTAAAGCATATGTCTGGCCTTGTGCTCATCAGGTACATCAATGACTCAGTCATTTGTCTAACATTGTGGCATCAATTGTCTGTAAAGAATTATCACATAGTAGCTTCAAGTTTGATTCCATGGGTGTGGCAATGGTCTTGCGATCCATCCTCATGAACCTCTTAAGAATATTTACTATGTACTTTCCTTGAAAAAGGAATATCCCATCTGATCTTTTCCGCACCTCCAGAACTAAAAAGTAGTGCATCATCCCTAGGTCCTTCATCTCGAACTTTTCAGCAAGCCTTCTCGTTGTATCTGCAATGAGTTCATCCTCACCTGTTTGGAACATGTCATCTACATATAGTAGGAGTATCACTGGTATTCCTCCCTCAAACCTGAAGTAGTGGTTGGAATATGATTTACTCTTAGTAAAGACCAAGCTCATTATAAAGTTATCCATCTTGTCATACCACATCCTGAGTGCCTGCTTCAAACCATTCAAGGCCTTCTTTAATTTGCACACATGGGTATTCCTTTCATGTGTCTCAAATATAAGTAACTGCTCCACCATTCAAGAAATTTGTATTGACGTCCATTTGGTGCATATTCCATTTCGTTACTACAACTAAGGCTAGTACTAATATGATGAAAGTGTATCTTGCTACTGGTGCAAATGTCTCCTCATTATCGATGCCTTGTTTCTGGGAGAAACCACGTGATATGAATATTTCCTCATATTTTTCTATGCTTCCATATTCTACATGCTTGATCTTGTAGATCCATTTGGAAGACACTAAAGACTTCCCTTCTGGTCTTGGGACCACCTCCCATACATCATTTGTGATGATCAACTAGTACTCTTCGATCATGGCACCCTTCCATTCCTTCTTTTTGTTTCTTCATCATAGTTGGAAGGTTATTTATTAATGATGTCACAAAGTAGTGCCACATAACTAGAGTGTGTACAAGTCCTCTTTCTTTCTCTGGAAGTATCATACAGAGCACCATACCTCTTAGCATCTTTGATGATATCTTGTGCCCAATCTGGTCTTCTCTTATAAGATTTATTCTCATGAGGTGGATCTACAGGTCTTTGTGGTTCTACCATGCCATGGTCTTCACGGTATTCTTAGATCACTTATTCCATAACTGTATCTCTGGTTATGGGAGCTTTAGGTTCTTTAGTTTCTTCAGTGTGGAATTGTCTTGATTTGTTGTAGATCAAGTCTTCATCAAAAGTTACATCTTGTTTGGTGTTGATCTTCTTGAATCCTGGGAAGTATATTCGGTATGATTTTGATGCATCACTGTACCCCACACATATTCCCTTGTTTCCCGAGGGGTCTAGTTTTGTCCTCTTTTCTTTTGGAATGTGTATGTACATAGGGAAGCCAAATATTATAATATGGTTGAATTCTAGTTTCTCTCCTGAGAACACTTTTTATAGATTATTTTTATCCAATATATGGTGAGGTGTTTTATTTTGTACATACATGACTGTTCTTGCTTCTTCTTCCCATAGGTGCATTGGAAGGTCTTGGTAAAGAATCATTTCCTTTGCTGCTTCCATTATTGTTTTGTTCTTCCTTTTTACAATCCCATTTTGTTGAGGATTTTATGCAGTGCTCAACTCCCTCTTAATCCCATATCTGTATATAAGTATTTGAATTCTTCTAAAGTAAACTCTCCACCATTGTCTAATCATAAATGATTGATATTCTTCTTAGTTTGGTTCTCTACCAAGGCCTTGAACTCTTTGAACTTGCTGAAAACTTCATATTTTCTTTTCAAGAAATAAATACATTTTTTACGAGAATAATTATCTATAAAGGAAACATAGTATGCATACCTTCTTAAGGAGTTAGAAGACATGGGGATGCATACATATGAGTGGATAATTTCCAAAATATCTTTCGCTTTGCTTTCATTGCTTGGAAATGGTTTCTTTGTATTCTTTCCTTATGCACATCCTTTGCAAAATCCTTCATGCTTTGCTTCAATCTTAGGTAGACCTGATACTACCTTGCTTGCAAATGGTAGTGCTCTATAGTGTACATGTGCAATTATTCGGTGCTATAGTTCACTTGGTTCCATAGTGTCATGAACCAAGGCTTATTCGTGTTGTCCCTTCAACTTATACATGCCTCCATGTTGCTCTCCAATTATTGTTGCATCATCTATTTTCTTGCATCTTAGCAACATGAGTACTTAGCCATCAACAAATGCAACACATAATCCCTTTACATCTAAAGATGATATGGAGAGGAGATTTTTCTTCAAACCTGGTATGTAGAGGACATCCTTAGCCATCAATGAATGCAACACATAATCCCTTTGCATCTAAAGCTGATATGGAGAGGAGATTTTTCTTCAAACCTGGTACGTAGAGGACATCCTTCATATTCATTGATTTGCCTGGATCCAAATTGTAAGAGGATTATCCACTCCCTTTTATGGGGTATTGATAGTCATCTCCAAGTTTTATCTTTTGAGATGACTCATGTTCTGAGAGGTTGATAAGAGATTCTTTGTACCCTGTCACGTGCTTGGAAGCTACACTATCTACAAGCTAATTATTGCTTCCATGGGTGACAATACCTATAATAGATGAGATAAAAATGTATTCTTCATCACTTGAAGAATATTCTCTTGTTCTTTTATTTGTTGGTTCATCATCTTCAACAGTGTGTGCATAACGCCTCTTATTTTTGTTTTCCTTTAATTATCCCGTGTTTCTAGGGTAGTGTTTTGCAAAGTGACCTTTCTCATCACATGTGAAGCATATGAGACTGGAGATGTCATGCTTAGATCTATGATTCTTTTGGAATCTTTTAGTCCTTCTTTGAGGTTGATACTCCCTCTTACTTCGATCCTTCTAAGCATGAGCAACTAATGCTTGGTCATCATTGAATCCCATCTTTTCTTCTCTTGATACGAGTTGAGCTTCTTCATGAGTGCATTCCTCCCATAGTCTGTTGAACTTGATAAGATTATTTATGGCGCATATCCCTTGAATGAACGAGTCCCATGATCTTGGGATACCATTCAAGGTGGTAATCACGATCTCTCCTTCTTCGACATTTTCTTTAATGGCTTCTAGTTGCTCCTTGGTTTGAGAAACTCTTGTGAAGTAAGAATGGATTGTTTCTTATGATTGATATTCACATTCTTGAGTTGATTTCTCAAGGTCATATTCTAGTTGATGTTCTTCCCTTCGAATAGTTTGATCAAGGAATCAAACATCTACTTTAGCGTTCACAATGATAAGACACAAGGGATGGGATGATATTTGATTGAGTCTATAATGATCCTTATGTATTTTATCATGTTCTTCTTATGAGTAGCCTTTGCATCATATCCCTCTAGTTATGGAATCTCCGCAGTGATGTATTTGTCTAAATCATTCTCTTTTAAGATAAAATAGATTCTATACTTCCATGCTCACAAGTTGTCATATCCTTCAAGATTGTCCTCAAGCTTGGTGTGATTCATCATTTTAATATGAGAAACTCAAATGGAAACAAAAAGGAAATAAATCTTACCAATTTGAGATGTTTGAGTAGCTTCTTGATCTGGCTGACCTAGGGTTCCATAGAAAAACACTAATTTTTCAAGTTTGGAATCTTGAAATTCTGTCTAGATAGAAAGATGTGCCTCCTTGAGGCAAGTTGTCTAGTGAGGTCCTTTTCCAAAATTTGTGGAGGGAAAATCCAAAAAATTGATACCCTAATTCCTTCCCCTAGTGTCTCGCAATAAAAAAATGAAACTTATTTGATTTGGAATATTTATCCACCAAAAGATGCGCGTCCTTGAGGCGAGTTAGCCTAGCCCTCTTTTATGGAATTTTTGTGGAGAAAATTGCTAGAACTTGGAAGCCCTAGTTTCCTCAGTTGCACAATTCCTTCTTTCAGGATGGCTCTGATACCATGTTAGAGTTTTTAGTTTAATTCAAATATATTAGAAATTTAATATAATGTACTAGGATCAATGAAAGATATATAAGCACAACATAAAAAAAAGACACAAAGATTTTATCCTGGGAAACCACGAGGGAGAAAACCCAAATATAATATGAGATTATGCTGCTTCTACTTCTTCACTAGTGAACCTGTCTTTCTCACTCTAGGAGCGAATTTGCTTGCACTTGTTATTTGTCCAAATGAGGGAGGGTGCCTCCCTATTTATATTCTTCAGTTGGGTGACCTTTTGGTCCAACAGGGCCAAATTCGAGGCCTTAATGTACCGACTTCTCCTAGGAATACTCAAAAATACATTTTATACTTATTCTCTTGGGGACTATTTCCCCAACTTACAATAAAGGTTTTACCTCGATTCTTACATGACCAATTACATCAATATCATCTCCGATCGGAGGGAAAACATCCCTAAAAGGAGGTACAATAAAAATACAACCAAGTATAATAATAATACAAAGAAGAATATCTTACGAAGTTACATTGTCAACAACAAACGACAGTTCCTTCTCAAACATACAAACAATCACTGTTATCTCTTGATGCCACCGAGGAATGCTAGCAATGCAAATATCCTTTGATGTGATCCAACATACACAAGAAAATAGTCTAGATATGGCATGCCATAGGTCATTGATAAAGTCATGGTTCACACACCCACGCACAAACAACAAATAATAACAATACAATGTAAACAAAAACAATTAATTGCATTTTAACTTGTGTGGTAAAATATATAAATAAATAATAAAAACATTTTTTTGACATTATATGTACCCTTAGAAGGTTGATATGTTCATGTGATTTCAAACTCAATAACTTTTCATCTGTAGTGAAGCAACACCATAAAGAAGACCCATAAAAATAAGGTGCTTCACGCCTAATATAACTTCCTTTTCCAAATTAAGATCTTATTTCTCCAAAATCCATGGGACATTGCCTTTTTTAAATGAAAAAAGTGTGGCCATCCTCTCCTCTATTTTTTTGTCTTGGCCAATGATTCTTTTTAGTATTTGAAGAAATGAGATCTCTCCCAGAAGAAAACTTGTCCTTCTTTTTGGATGATATGTGATGTGATGTCCCCGGTTTCGACCCCGTTTGCATGATGTATATATTGTAATTAATCGTGGTGAGGAGCTCAAGGCAAAAGCCCCACCATCGATTTTGTTGTGTATGTTTCGGCAATGCGGATAATTGTCGATGGTATGCTGTGCTATAAGGCACATTATAATTCGGCATCATGTAAACATGCACATCAATTAAAATAAACCACAACCAGCTACGGCAGTGCAACGTTGAATGAAAAGGGCATGGTTCCAAAGGATAAGGGGTGGGGGAATGTCAAACCTTGGTTATGGGGGAAAAACCCAAGTTTTGTCACCTTGTTGATTTTCCATCTTCCCTTCTCAACCTCTTGAATGTTTTGTTGGGCAGCTAAGGAGTAATGGATGCTGGTGGTTGAGGCAGTTAATGCCTTTGGGAGTGGGGTGGCAGGACTGTCAGTCCTTTGCCCACCTGCCCACTCCACCCACGTCTGCCCACTTTTCTCCCTCACGCACTCTTCCCTGGTCAGTTCACTCTCACCACGATTTTGTTTTTGGATCCTCCTCACGCACAGGCTGGGGGGTGGTTTTGGTCTCAGGCAGACATTTTCTTGGCTCCACGAATTGCTGAGCACCCACGCACTGAAATTTCGCGTCCTGGCTGTTGATTGTTCATCCACGGACAAAAACAGAGCTGTTTTCTCCTCACACAGGGCCTCCATTGTTGTGCAATCTCACGCAGAGGGATTCTTCCCCCGTTTTTCCTCTCACGCACAGGAATTTCTGGGTTTTCCCACGTTGTTCTTTTCCCAGCGAAATCGTGGGTGCTGTGGCTATTGAAAGTCGGTATTTTTCCCTTTCCTCTGTGTGGTATTTATGTGTTTTCCCCGTGATTTTATTGCCCAGGACGGGCTGTATTCCCCACGTTTGCTGTGAGCTGTGCTCACTGAAACATTTCGGGGCTGTTGTTTCCCCACGTTGTTGGCTGTGTTGCTGGGGTCTTCCTTACATCTTTGGGGCTGTGGTAATTTCGTTTGAAGAGTCATTTTGGCCACGATAGGGCCAAGAATGACTCAGAATTTCTTTTCCCTGTTTAAGCTGTGACAGCTAAGTAATTTCCTGAGTGCAATGGTTAGTCTTCGGACTGTGCTGGCTTGGCTTGTCTGCTGAAAGCCTGTGAAACCCAGCTGTGTTGGTTTGCTGTTTGTGGCCCTTGGCTATGTATAAGCCTGCAATTGACCCTTATTCCGGAGGAATCATGCCCAGCTCGGGGGTGGTAGCGCTACTGAGAGACTGATGAGCATGCTGGCCTATGGTTGGGTGGAACGTTGCAGCGGCGTAGCTGGTTGCGGGTTAATTCTTCATCAAAAGATAAGTACTGCCGGTTACTTCATCTCTGTAATTTATATTGATGTTAAATGCTGGAATGTCTATGTTTGCTTCCGCTGATTGTTTGAAGGACTGTGCATCCTTGTATGATGAATTATGCCTGTTGTTTAGGTTTTAATTTTAGCATTGATCTTCTCTGTTTTATGTTCATGGGCTGTTTGCCCGGCTGTGTTGATGTTCGTTGCGTCCTCTTCGTCGGTTGAGGGACGGGGACGTGACATGTGAGTCCACAAAGAACTTGATACATCTTTAAATATATGCACGGGATCTAGTAAGCGGGAAATCTTAAGATGCTCCCAATATGGGAGCTCATAATATATCGATTTCCTTTTCATCCCTTTGGGAAATTTATCAGCATAGGTGTCGAAGAATTCAAGATAATAAAACACAATTTCCCCATCTGAATCAAACATCTCTGCAATTTCCTTCTCCGTCTCTATGTCATATTCCCTAATCCAGTCAATCGGTGTCATTATTTCAGGCGTTTGATGCTGCTCTTCTATAGGGATGGTTTTCCAGGAGGAATTCCATAGAGAATTCGTACACTGGATTCTGTAGGTATTTGGACTACCTAGCCTTCATATATTGTACACAACATTTACATCCATGATAACATTTTATTACAAGACCCACGGTGTTATGGTATACAGAGCATGTGGTCAGTGTTGAAGATTAAGACAGGCTCACTAAATTAAATATGCCAAAAAATATTACTTTTAATGTAAACAAATCAAACAACATACTTACTTGAGAAAACTACCAACCCCCGATAATCATGTGTGTTGTATGAACATATGACATACACCATAAAACTCCTCTCTGATGGGATGGGTCTTGATACATCATATACCTGTAAACCTTCCGATAGTTCCTTAAACTCTCCGACCAATGGTTGTAGGTAAACATCCATATTCTTCACTTGTCTTCTTTATAGGAATATAAGAGTCAACATAAGATGTTCATTCTTTATGGATAACCATGGGGGAATATTGTTATTGATAATTAATACAAGCCAAATAGTATAAGTGTTGTCTTGTTTGGAATATGGGGTGACGTAGTTAATAGAAATGCTTAGTCAAAGTTTGTGTACTTCATCCTTGAATTTATCAAGCCATGTATCCTCTATATGCTTAATGACTATTGAATCTTTTGGGATTCACAATACTCCTTCCTTACTTCGGTGTGATGCTTGCCATCCCTGCAACATGTCTAATTCTTTGCAATGAAATAACCTTTGAATTCTTTGGATTATAGGCATGTGCCTCAATATCTTCTAAGGAGGACCATGTGCTTCGGCCTTGTTATTTGATTTTCTACACCTTTCATGCCTACATTTTGGAAATATATCTTTGTATGCATATTCACCTATATATATAATACAATCATTGGGACATGCATGATATGGTATGTACTCAACACCCAAACATTTTCAACATTTTCTTTGCCTCTTTGAAACTTATAGGAAAGACATTATCATTCTGAAGTGCCTTATCTTTGAATAACCATTTTCAATGACGATTATGTAACAAGATTCCTCAAAATATAATGTAGTTGATGGTCAGTTACCTCAACATTGTTGAAAAACATGTGTCTGACATGCCATACTTTGATTTCAAGTGGTACATTAACATTGTTGTCCCTAGCTGTGTAGACTATGACTAGATAGGTTCAAAGAGAGGTATGTGATTTGTCGATTTAAGGATTTCAAAGAAGCCTTTAGTGATACGACTGTCACCAGCTACCTCATTGTCCTAGAATGTATGAAAAAACATTGCATCCATGACACTCCTTTTTTATAATAACTCATCCATATCATTGATCAATGCCTACTTCATTGCCTCCATTTCCAACATGTGAAGAACTACTATTATTGTAGGAATTCCTAATTGATGAGGGTGGACACAGTGGAAATTGAAAAGGCGGTTGATTCAACCATGATTGGTATGCTTCCTCTACAAGTTGTTCTCTTTTTTCATCCTTCTCTCGATTTGACATTGTACTGGGGTGCAATGAAAGATGGTACGCAGGTCGCTGATCATCAAAATCATCATTTAAAAACTATTGAATATTACATAGATGATATTAGTAAGCATAATGCATTTGGTTTGATATATTATTATAGGAAACAATTATTACAGAAGCACGATAGTCATTTCCAATAGAAAATGTTAAGCTGCAAACAATTTATAAAGCAAACGTTCAGATTGAGAGATAAATTAAAATCAATTCCATATTAGATATAAAAATTTAAAATTGAGCAACACATTTTCAAATTCAATTTATAAATTAAATTAATAGTTTATAAAACATAATTTCAAACTGAGCAATACATTAAAATGGCTCCCATTGTATATTGACAAATACAATTAATCAATATTTTTTTTGTCTTACACGTCAAAGGAACATCTAAGGGTGATCCCAATGCGAGATATATCTAATGATTGGTTGGTGGTCTACAAAAGTTGTAGTCTATTAACAACTAGTCACCAGGAGGCAAACTACATATTGTATGTACAACAAAAAATTTGAACGCTTTCATTTTCATAAAGAACTCATGGTCATTGAAGTGTTCCTTAAACAAACAATTTGCAGAAAATAAAGATCACCTAGAACTATTTGATGATGATGATGATGATGGTTAACGTCCCTTGAGACCAGAATTTGGTCTATCAGACCTAAATAAATGAATTATTTAGTTTGTTTTAAAATTGTATTCCTGTGATAAAAGAGCTTCGAGAGAATTGTCCCGAGCACACTATAATTTTAACATGTTAAAAGGCTAGGAATGTCGGTATTGCAACAAAGATTATGAAACTGAGATCTAATGTGGGTGTACGCAGTGAACTCTAAGAGGAAGTGATTTTAATCCTCAATGTTCATATTCTCACAGAGATTCCAGATCCTTTCCACCCATGGTGTTTTAGGAACTTCCCAATGACCTATTTCACTATGGAGCTCATGAGAGTTCATTTTTATCTTGGCTATATATATTTTTTCTTTGAACTATTTAAAAATGAGAGATACTTTTGATCTTCTAGAGTAGGGTTGAGGACCTCATAATATATTAATTTTATTTTAGCCTCTAAATCTTTCTCACACCACATTTTCTCTTTAAACTTAGAAGTAACAATATTTTTAATGTTATTAATATTTTGCAATGCAACATTTTCGTCGATCTCCCAATAGTCTAACCATGCCCTGGTATCTTTATACCAGGCTCGCTTGAGTCTTAGGTAGTTTTGGATGGAATTTAAAGCTATATTAGGAAGTATATGGTCTCCCATGTTATTGATTTTGTGCTTGTACAACAAGATCCTAGTCACAGCTAGGCTCTCAATAGGGGAAAGACCCACTTCTATAAAGATAATGGGGTAGGGTGTATTGCTTTTAATTTTGAGGTTATATGTTATAAAACACTTTGCCAGATTCACGATGGCAGTTTTTGGTTCTTAGTTCCCTTTGGATCTTTATGCTCGTTGTGTATACACAGATGCTCCTGTTTTCTGCACATTTGATCTAGTTCTATGGATGCTTATTTCGGGTTATTAAGACTGAACAGTTGTGTTGGGATTTTGTCACATTCAGCTGGTACAGATGGTTTTTTGTTTGACAGGATGATATAGCTGTTCATCACAGTTACATTTTGAACTGACAGTTTACTGTGTTAATATGCTCTGATAGTATATAGCCAGTTGTTATGATCTTGATGGTAGTTATTGGATCTCAAACTTTGGGATATTCATGCTCACTGTTGCTGCTATATGGAGTTTACAGTTTTTTGATGTATATTTCGGAATTTTTATATGTGTTCTGGTTTTTTGGATAGCATATGACACTACAGTCAGTTGGTGGTATGCTGTTTGTATTCTGGAGGAATGACATCTCTTTATATCATTGTTGTTACAAAACGCTTAATTTGCTTTTGTATTTTTTCTATTACAGAAGACTGAAAAGTCTACATTTTGGATCCATTTTTTTGGATTTTGGAATTCACCTGGATGTGAATATACTGAATGTAATTTTGATCTCGAAAGATGAATAAAAATTACGCTTTTTTTTCTTTGAAAAAAAAAAAAACACTTCTGGATTTTCTCAATATTTCTCCAGTATTCTCTAGAGATGCTGCAACCACAAACCTCACACCCATACAAGATAATATGAGGGACTAAAGTTTCAAAGAGGAGATTCTTTTTATTCCACATCACAAGGTTTGCTGCTTTTCAATTATTTACGAACCCTGCAATGTTCCCATGAGTGTGTGGACAACCATCTATATATAATAGGTTATTCCAGTTAAAGTTTCCAGAAACATAACCATTCATGCACATACTATACATGGAAATGTTATGCTTGTATTTAACAATATTCAAGTAATTAGACCAACAATATATAGGATGTTGGATCAATCTCGACTAACCCAGTTTCAACTTCGACGATACCAACAAAGAACCAAGGTACCGACACAACATGGTTTAACCCCATCAAAAACACCTATGAAACAAGTGAGGTCTCACCCGAGATACCTATAGGAGCTACAACAACTAGGTTCCTGCAGTAAAGAAGGGGATATTCTTTTACTAGACATTGATAAAGGACATCAACATAATAACTACCATGACAGTATATTACAGTCCATTCACAACCTTAAAAATATTCATAAAACCAATTGAAGCTTTGTCGATTCGATTTCTTACTCATAAATTAACACATTATCATAGGCCAAAATAATACACAAAACAACAAACACATTCATCATACACTATTTGGCACAATAAATTTAATGTGGAAACCCAATATGACAAAAACCACAAAAGCACTCTTTAATTAGCAAGATTCATAAATCGAACACTTTGGTCTGTGCACACAGCTTACAAACATCCTCTACAATCCCCATTACATTGAGTCTGTACACACAACTTGCGTATCAACATTATACTCACGACTGTTATTCATCTTCGAAACAATGATACAAAATCATTCTATCGACATTACAAAACTTGACTTCAACCAACCCCAAAATTCCCAACCCATTACATTTTTATAGGATCTACTAGCCAGCTTTACATCTCGCTCCCACTACCCCAAAAGTGGACATTGTTGTTGTAACTGTAACTTCAGAAGATATTTTGATGTGTATTACTATTGTATATTGTTGTACCCCCTACAGAGATGTTTTCCCTCTGATCAGGATGTCATTATTGTGTATGTTCATTGAGGTATACCCTCCATTGTAAGTTGGGGCAGTAGTATGCATATTAATATATTAAAAAGTAGTTTTTGAGTCTCCTCAGGTGAAATCATGTCACATCCCCGGGTTTGACCCCGTTTGCATGATGTATATATATTGTAATTAATCATGGTGAGGAGCTCAAGGCAAAAGCCCCACCATCGATTTGGCTGTGTATGTTTCGGCAATGGGGATAATTTCCGATGGTATGTTGTGCTATCCGGCACATTTTAATTTGGCATCATGTAAACCCACACATCAATTAAAATAAACCACAACCAGCTACGGCAGTGCAACGTTGAATGAAAAGGGCATGGTTCCAAAGGATAAGGGGTGGGGGATGTCAAACCTTGGTTATGGGGGAAAAACCCATGTTTTATTACCTTGTTGTTTTTCCACCTTGTCTTACCCAACCTATTTCAACCTCTTTAATGTTCTGTTGGGTGGTTGGGCAGTTATGGCTGCTGGTGGATGGGCAGTTATTGCCTTTGGGAGTGGGGTGGTAGGACTGTCAGTCCTTTGCCCACATCCACACTCCACCCATGACCCCATGCTTGCCCTGCCTGTTCTGTTCTCCTCACGCACCTGTTCATTGTGCCCATGGTGCGTTCTCTCCACAGCCTGTTCACTCACTCACCACGATTTTGGCTCTGTTGGTTCCTCACGCATAGGTTTTGGACGAATTTGGTCTCACGCAGGCATTTTGTTCCTCTCCACGAGTTGCTGCTCACCTTCACGCAGGGAATTGTTGCTGTTACTCATGCACATCCAATTTCGCGTCCTTTCAGCTGTTGTTGTTCACCCACGAGCCCAGGAAGAGCTGTTCATTCCTCACGGGGTCTGATTGTTTCTCTCACGCACGAGAAATTCTGGGTTTTCCCACGATTGTTGGCTGTGTCTTTTTCCCTGATTTGGGACTGTTGTTTTCCCTGTGTTTTGTGGGTTGTGGTGTTCAATTTCATTTTGTGCCACTATGGGTTTCCAATTCGTGGGATGAGTTTTTGTATTTTGGGACTGTGCATAGTTGCCATTGTTTTTACTTTGAAATTGGGCTGTTGCTGTTGTTTCCCTGGTCTGGGATGTTGTGGTTGAGCTGTTTTGGCCACGTTAGGGCCAAAACCAACTCTGGGTTGTCCCTTGGACTTGAGCTGTGCTCCTCCATTGTTTGGGGCTGTCCCCTGTTGTTTATGACTTCTTCACAGAGCTGTGAAGGGATTGCTTGACTGCTGGTATGCAGTGGTTGAACCTTGGACTGCGCTGGCTTGGCTTGTCTGTGGAAAGCCTGTGAAACCCAGCAGTGTTGGTTTGGCTGTTATGTGTCCCCTTGGCTATGTGTAAGCCTGCAATTGACCCTTAGTCCGGAGGAATCATGCCCAGCTTGAGGGTGGCAGTGTTGCTGAGAGATTGATGAGCACGCTGGCCTATGGTTGGGTGGAACGTTGCAGCGACGTAGCCGGTTGCGGGTGAATTCTCCATCAAGAGATAAGTGCTGTTGTCATCCCATCTCTACAAATAATATTGATGTTAAATGAATTATAATGAACATGGAGATTGCTGGAATGTGTGTGTTTGCTTCCGCTGTATGATTGAAGATAAATGCATCTGTGTATGCTTGTAATGTTTAATTCCAGCATTTGATTTTCTGTTTATGTTCATGGGGCTGTTGCCCGGTTGTATTTGATGTGCTCGTCGCGTCCTCTTTGCCGGTTGAGGGACGGGGACGTGACAAATCAGCTTTGCTAGATTAATAGGTCAAACCAATCATGTTTTAGGCCAGTCACTTGATTTGTATAAATAGGGAGATTCCATCCCTCATTTGACACACACACACACTCTCTCTCTTATGTGCAAGTTCGCTAGAGGAGGAAGAGAGAGAGCTACAAAAGACATCTTATTTTTGGGTTTTTCCATCTTGTTATATTGTATTAGTGAGACAACTATTCTGAGGAATATTGCAGGGGTTTATCCTTTATGGTTTCCCCGAGGAAAATATTTGTGTCTTGTGTATCTTTTGTATCTTGGATATCTTAATGTACTTGTTTTTCTCTTAGATAAATATCCTAATTGAATTAAAATAGAAAAACTAACATGGTATCACAACTTCTCTAAAAGAAGGCACTATGCACCAACAAAAACTAGGGCTTCCTAGTTCATGGTCTTCTCTCCACAGATCATTAATAAAAGAGGTCTAGGATAACTTTCCATAGAAGGGCACATCTTTTGGTGGAAGCAAAATCAAATTTGGAGAAGTTTCAATTTTTTACTATGGGACATTGTAGGACACCATGAGAAGAAACCAGGGCATCAATTTTTATAGGTTTCCCACCACTATTTCTATATTAGGACCCCAGTGAGAAACTCTCCTCAATGAGGTGCATATTTTTATCCAGAAATAATTCTAAAATTCCCGGTTTGGAAAATTAGGGTTTCTTTAACAAACTCTAGGTCAGTTAGCTCCAGAACTAGGTTGGGAACCTCAAATTGGTAAGATCTAAATATTTGATATTTCTATTTGAGGTTCTCATTTCAAAATGACTCATCACACTTAGCTTGAGGATAAGCTTGGGGGAGCAGAGAACTTCCAAGCATGGAAGTACAAGATCTCCCCGATCCTCTAAGAAAATGATTTGGATTATTATATCTCTAAGGAAGTTCTAGATCTAGAGGGAGATGAGGCTAAGGCTATTCATAAGAAGTGTAGAAATAATAGATCAATGCTATGTGCAATTATTCTAAGGAGAAGCACATGAAATAGATCTTGCTACTAAGAATTCTCATAAGCATACACAGGAAAAATAGAGAGAAGAAAAGAGACTGAATCACATGAATGAAGAGATGAATATTGGTATGTATCCTTCCATTTAATAATGATGAATAATAGTGTACATAAATAGTACATCCCTCATAGGAAAATCAAATTGTATGGAAACAACTCATAAAGCTCAAAAAGGCTGACTTACCAAAATATAGCAAACCCCCATAGGTGGCTAAAGTACTTCCCAAATCTATCAAGGACTTCACGAGTTGGAAAAAGAATGAGTGAGTTGTCAAGGAGGTGGAAAAAACATGCTAATCCTAGAAAATGGAGAGAAAATAATGGAGGATGGGTTGGAAACAAAAGCTACCAGTTTCCTAGTTGACTAGCTTTTATCTTATCCATAGAAAAGCAGAAAAAGCAGAATAAAGCAGAATCTGTTGTAAAGTGTTGTATACTAATTCTGGATGGTCAAATGGTGGTCAATATCAATCCAGAATTAGAAATAAATCATTCCTAGGATATAGATGGCATGTATTGACTTTAAGGTGCAAGTGGATGCCAACTAGTTAAGCTAGTGGGTGAATGATTAATCAAATAATGATTAATTATTTTATCCTAAGTTACATTAGAGGAAATTTGGGGTCTAAAATGGGCCTTATAAGAAAACACGCCAACAATAAATTTTGTGAGTTAGAATTTAAGAACCAATAGAATTTCAATAAAATGAGTCAACCATAATGGTTGAATTGACATATTTGTCATAAAAGAAAACTATTTTTTTGTTCTTATTTTTGACGTATCTCCCTATGGTTTTACTCAAATTCCGAGCGAGAGAGCTCATTGGATGTGAAATTTGATTCTGCATCCAACGAGTACCCACAATGCATACTTTTGACGGACCCTGCTACCCCAAAAATAAGAAATACCCAAAAAATGTGATGATGATGTCATCATCACATTTTTTGGGTATTTCTTATTTTTGGGGTAGCGGGGTCCGTCAAAAGTATGTAGTGTGGGTGTTGGATGCGGAATCAAATTCCGCATCCAATGAAATCTCCTTCTCTGAATTTGAGTAAAACCACATGGAGATATGTCGAAAATATGAACAAAAAAAACAGTTTCTTCATTCTTCCTCCAAAATTAATAACTATTATTTAATTATTTTAACTATTATTTAATTATTTTCCTTAGGAGGCCCATTTTAGACCTAAAATTTCCTCTAATGTGAGTGGGTTTAATATATTCCAACACCCCCTATAAGTCTAACTTTATGATGGTATGACCAAAAAATATGGATGCATATAGGGCCCAGAAACAAGGCTATGGTCACTCTTTAACAATTATTATGTCTAGAAAAGTGAGGAAAGAGGAAAAACCACATGGGGAAAATCCTCCCTCAAGATAGGACAAGGCACAAAATTTGAAATATGTCTTCAACATATCTTCATCTTCACTTTAATGAGCTGAATGAACTACTTTTGGATGAAGGACTTGCTGAAGAAATCATGAACTCCATGATCATGCGCTAGAGTGTAGAACCTGCACGAAGGAAGAGGAGAGAATCCTTGTATCTCATCAACTGATGAAGTAGGAGAATTATATGAATGCTTCTTTCTGCTGTCAAACTTTGATATGCAAACATAATCTGAAATGGAAAAGAGATCTGTGCATACTCCTTCCCAAAGAGTACAAAAATTAAGACAATTTATTTCACACCCAATTCCCTGAATAGCTGCAAAATTGTGATGTGAATCACATGTCAATATTCCAATCTGATGTAGCACCTGTATAGATCTGATATGAGGCTAATTAAACTCTGATATATCAGAAATATTAGCCTATGGAATAGCAAGGACAAAGTCTTAAGTGGGTCCATGAGGATATAAGGCTAGACTAGGAAAATTATGAGCAACTGGGGAAAATTGATAGGTGTAAAAATCTGAATGATGGATGGGCATGATATTTGAAGCATAAGTGTTTAGAACAGATCCAAAAATGTTTAATATCAGTCCAAATATTATTAAGGACATGGATAAATAGCCATTGCAAGATAGGAAAGACTTCAAACCATGTAAGATAAATATCACTGCATAAGAGACCAATGAGGAATCAACTAGTGAGCTTGGGATTTGTATGGTCTTTGGATTATTTAGAGGTATGGTAGATGGTATGGATGGTGGTATTATATCTATATCAACCTACAAATATTCTTCTAAATCAAAATTCAAAGGATCACATATAATCATATCAACAGACTCATGGGAATACACTGGTAATGAATCCTCTGTATGAAAGGAGGAAAGAATGAGATGTTTACAATATTCAAGAAGGCTATGAGTATTGATGCAAAGAAAAAAGGAGGATATGATGAAGCACATGATATCAAGTAAGGTAAGTGGTATGACACAAATAAGGCTTGATTTGGCTAAGCAAACATCCTGGAAATTACTGGGTTGCACACCATCAATGAGAGATGTATGCACAAGGTGTGAATAATCTGGCACATAGATCTCAGAATCTAAGATAGGTTATTTAGAGAAAAATGAATGGGTTATAGGATCATAATCAACATCAATATCAGTAGCAGCTCCATATTTTACTTCTTTTTCATCATTAGTATCACAAGAAGAAAAATCACCTTCAAGAGACACAGAAAAAGATGGCTCTTCAATATTTGCTTCTTCATTGAAGGGGGAAGCATTCGAATCAAGGAGGGCATTAGAAACATGAACTATATGAGAAAATTATTCATCATGATCAACTTCATGAGAGAATGTAGAGGCCAAGAAATATTGAGAGAGAGAACAAGAGGACATGTTGGGTTTGCTCCATGCTTCATCTTCTATTTCCTGCAAACCAAAAGCTTTGTCCAAATTCTTCCAAAGCTCAAATGGATACTCAACAGAATCTATGAGATGATATATATTTGGAGACATTCCCAAACACATAATTCCATAATCTCTATCACAATTATTAATCCAATCAATCTTCTCTTCATAAGACTCAGGTTCGCTCAGTGCACCAATGGAGACATCAAGAGACATTGCCTCTTCAAGTATGCACTCATCTTTGGCTTCCAATCATAATAGTTGAAAGGATATAGTAGAGGAAATTTTGAATCCATATTGAATTTGTTGATATTCTCTAGGAGATACTCTCTGCAACCTGCAAAACAAACTAGGAGAAAATCTTGTAAGCTAGACAAGCTCTTCTTCAGAGAGGGATAGGAGACTGGAAGCACTCCTCAAATCTGTAGAACTTGATCAACCTACTGCTTTGATACCATGTAGAAATAATAGATCAATTATATGTGCAATTATGCTAATAATAAGCACATGAAATAGATCTTGCTACTAACAATTCTCACAAGCATACATAGGAAAAACAGAGAGAAGAAAAGAGACTGAATCACATGAATGAAGAGATGAATATTGGTATGTATCCTTCCATTCAATAATGATGAATAATAGTGTGCATAAATATTACATCCCTCATACAAAAATCTAATTGTATGGAAACAACTCATAAAGCTCAAAAAGGACGACTTACCAAAATATAGCAAACCCCCATAGGTGGCTAAAGTACTTCCCAAATCTATCAAGGACCTCACGAGTTGGAAAAATCATGAGTGATTTGTCAAGGAGATGGAAAAAACATGCTAATCCTATAAAATGGAGAAAAAATAATGGAGGATGGGTTGGAAACAAAAGCTACTAGTTTCCTAGTTGACTAGCTTTTATCTTTTCCATAGAAAAGCAGAAAAAGTAGAATAAAGTAGAATTTGCTGTAAAGTGCTGTATACTAATTCTGGATGGTCAAAAGGTGGTCAATATCAACCCATAATTATAAATAAATCATTCCTAGGATATAGATGGCATGTATTTACTTTAAGGTGCAAGTCGATGCCAACTAATTAAGCTAGTGGGTGAATAATTACTCAAATAATGATTAATTATTTTATCTTGAGTTATGAGTGGGTTTAATATATTCCAACAAGAATAAACTTCTCAAGGCTAATATAATCATTGCAAATTCTATTAATGATCATCTCACCCCCCATGTGTCATCCTTGAAGACATCTAAGGAAGTGTTCGATGCTTTGATGAAGCAGTTCGAAGGAAAGAACATTAATCAAAATATGACATTGAGGAAGAAGCTAAAGAATGTGAATATACAAAACTCAGAGACCATGCAGTATTACTTCACAAGGGTTTCTCAAATCAAGGAACAACTTGAAGCAATTGAAGAGAGTATAAGAAGGAGAGATTGTTATGACCACCTTGAACGGTCTCCTAAGATCATGGGATTCATTCATACAAGGAAAATGTGCCAGAAAAAAGTTAATCACTATCAACAAACTCTAGGAAGAATGCACACAAGAAGAATATTTTCTCATAACAAGAGAAGAGAAGATGGGGTCAACTGAAGATCAAGATCTCACAGTTCACATTAGAAGAAATAATAGGAATAAGGAGGAGCATCATCACAAAAGATAGAATAAATTCAAAAGATATCTATCCAGTATTAGATGCTACACATGTGATGAGAAGGGACACTACTCAAGATACTATCCTAGAAACAAAGGCTCCTCCAACAACAACAAGAAGTCAAACAAGAAAAGACATCATGCTCACACCGTTGAAGACGATGAACCAACAAATAAAAGATTCAGAGAAGAAAGATATGGTTCTTCAAGTGACAAAGAATATGTCCTAATGTCAACACTCAGAGGCACTGTCTTACATCGAAGCAATGACTGGCTTGTGGATAGTGGGGCGTCCAAACATTTGATGGGAAACAAAGAATCATTCGTCAATCTATCTGAGCATGATTCACATCACATGGTGAATCTTGGGGATGATTATCAATACCCCATAAAAGGAAGTGGAGAATATTACTACAAGCTAGATTCCAAGAAATATTTGAAGATGAAAGATGTGCTATATGTTCCAGATTAAAGAAGAATATTATCTCCATCTCTGCATTGGATGCAAAGGGAATAAGGGTTGCATTTGTTGATGGTCAAGTCCTAATGTGGCCAAAAGGAAAGACAATTGATGATGCAACGGTAATTGGAGAGCAAGAGAGAGGCTTATACAAGTTGAAGGGACAACCTAAACAAGCATTGGTTCATGACTCAATAGAACCAAGTGAGCTATGGAACATAAGTCTTGCATATGTGCACTATAGAGCACTACAGATTGCAAGCAAAGCAATTTCAAGAATTCCAAAAATCTAGAAAAAGTATGAAGGAATTTGCAAGGGATGCGCGCAAGGAAAGAACATAAATAATACATTTCCAAACAGTGAAACAAAAGCAAAAGTAATATTGGATATAGTACACTCAGTTGTATGCAGTCCCATGTCATTCAACTCTTTAAGCGGTATGTATACTATGTTTCCTTTATAGACGATTCTCACGTAATACTTGGATATATTTCTTGAAAGGGAAAAATGAAGTATTCAATGAGTTGAAGGAATTCAAAGCCTTGGTAAAAAACCACACTGGGAGGAAGATCAAGAATCTGTGGTCATATAACAATGGAGAATTAAACTCAGAATAATTCAAGGAAATCTGCAGAGAATTTGGGATTAAGAGGGAGTTGAGCACTCCCTACAATCCTCAACAGAATGACGTTGCATATAGAAAGAACATAACGATAATGGAAGCAACGAAAGTGATGCTACATGACCAGGATCTTCCAATGCACTTATGGGAAGAAGTAATAAGGACAATTGTGTATGTACATAACCGTTCTCCTCATTGACTATTATATAATAAGACTTCTGAAGAGGCTTTCTCAAGAGAGAAATCAAAATTCGGCCATCTCAGAATATTTGGCTGCCCAGTGTACATACACATCCCAAAGGAAAAGAGGACTAATATTGATCGTTTAGGAAGGAAGGGAATATTCGTAGGATACATAAAAACCCCAAATGCCTACCAAATATACTTCCTAGGATTTAAGAATATCGACATCAACAGAGACATAACATTTGACAAAGAATCAACATATTCCAGATCCAGAAAACTACCTATTGAAGAGGTCAAGGAACTTGCGGCAACCGGGGTCCAATACACGACCATGGAAGAAACAACTCCATAAGACCACGACATGGCAGAACTACTTCATGAGAATAACTCCCATAAAAGAAAACTAGCATGGGATGTTAGATAATACAACATATAGAAAGGTATGGCACTCCGATGCATAGAGAAAGGAAAATACCTAAATAATACAACAACTTTGTGGACCTACTATGTAACATCATTGATAAAAATCCTTCCAAATATGAAGAGGATGCATAAAATAAAGAATGGAAGGATGCCATGACTGAGGAGTACTAGTCGATTATGAAGAATGATGTTTGAGAGATAGTTCTGAGGCTGAAAGGGAAGTTTGTTGTGACTTTTAAATGGATCTACAAGATCAAGCATGTTGCAGACGGTAGCCTTGAAAAAATCAAGGTAATATTTGTGGCATGTGGGTTCTCTCAAAATGAAGTAATAGACTATGAGGATACATTTTCAACTGTAGCAAGTTACACTTCCATCAAATCTATACTTGCATTGGTTGTAGTAATTAAATGGAAGGTACGCCAAATGGACGTCAAGACAACATTCTTGAATGGTGTAGTTGAAGAGGAAGTGTATGTGGATCAGAAAATGGTATTTGAGATACATGAAATATAGACTCATGTGTGGAAATTTAATGATCCTTTTTCAAAAGTTTGGAGAAAAGTGCAATTCGGGCAAAATTCGAGCTTAACTAGTCATGATTCTAGAGGGTTCCAAATTTCACCAAATGGTCCCAAATTTGAAAGGATATTGTATGATGAGTCTCAAAACATACCAATTTTGTGTATATATACTTTTTATCAGACTTTAGACCTTTGAAAACTTGTTTGGGGCTAATGACAAAAGACCAAAATTACTAGGAAATTGTGTTCAAAGATCCCCAAGGGTGATGGGAAAACTAGCTTTCCAAATCAAGTACAACCCTCCCAAATTTCAGAATGGAGTATGGGAATGAGTATTAGACATCAATTACTGCCCTTAATAATGTTTATTAATTTATTTAAGTGGATAATGATCTGAAACATTTGTAGGGTAACTTTCATAGAAATTGCGTAAGGGAAATTTGCATTACTAGCTAGACTTTGACATAAGAAAGGTAGAATATATGGTTATGAGAGTATTATGAAACATGGTGGTAATATATGGAATAAAAATTTATTCCCCAACAACATAAAACTCAAAGGAAAAACCTCCCACAAATCTTATACTATACTCCTTCAAGATTGAAGCCAAAATCATGGAAACTAGTGATTCAATGGCATGGGAATGTAAGAGTTTCACATATCGATTTCTTGAATTTTGAGCCATAGATAACAGGAACATGAAATTAAAGAGTAAAAAATCATATATTTCTTTCACAACATCATACATATTATATAATATCCCTCATAAAAATCTGGTATAAAACTACCTCAAGATTGAAGCCAAAATCCATGAAGACTAGTGATACAAGGGCATGAGTATGCCAGCTTTTCAAACATGTATTTATGATATTTAGACTTAGAGAGAATATGGAAATAATATTATATATATATAAAACATATATTTATTCCACATCATCATTAAACTCATATACATTTCCTCATACAAATATGATATATAGCTACTTCAATATTGAAGCCAAATCCACGAAAACTAGTTATTCAAGAGCATGGGGAATGCGAGCCTTTCATACATGTATTTATGAGATTTAGAATTAGAAAGAATATGGAGATGATATTTCAGAGCCATACATAATAAATAAAATCTTTGGAATCAAATATCCTCAGCAAGGAACAATAATCATTCCAACAAGTGCACCATCAAATCTGAGTGTGGGGAAATGGAGAAGAAGGAATGAGAGAATAGGGAGATAGATGAGAATTTGACTGTATGTAACTTCAAAATGCAAATAAAAATAATTAATTAATATCCAATGAGAGGTGTGAATTGAATCTCCATAAACCAACTTTAAATGAATCCAACTCCCTCGAAATTGGTTCACAAGCAGGGAGAGTGAACACTTACCGTGCAATGGAAAAATGATAAAAATATATTCTCCTTCCTCATGAAATCATTTTATTAAATTAAAGAGGCCTCCTAAGGTCGAATTTCCCTCCATGGGATTCCTCCAACTCATCTTAGTGGATTAGTAACTCATATGATACTTGTCTTCCTCTTCATGCTCCAATTCAAATGGATGCCTCTAATTCCCCAAATTTGACCTCTTGGTGTCTATTTTAGCCCTGTCATGTCATATTTTTCATATGTCAGCAATCAGGTCTGAATTTTTCATACTTGTCATAGAATATTCCATCATTTGTTGTCATAGAGTGCATGGAATCTCCTTCCAAGTGGCACACATTGTCTTCTAGTCTCTTCCTCTTCCATGGGAGTTACTATCCTTTACCAATTCTAATTCCTTGGCTCATTATATGATATTTGACACTGAATCACCATCCAATAACGTTACATTACCCATGTGTTCGAATTTGGATGAAGATTATACCAAGTACATGGGAAATCTAGTCACCCAAAGGCTCCACAAGCTTCCAAGTGTCTCCATGAATCCATGCCACCTTATTTTATTAGAATTTATCATTTATGTGACCCATTTAAATGTGAATATGATAAATTATAGTCCTTTTGGGTCCCATATCCCCTTATTACAAAATTTATTTCTCCATCTCAACCTAGGGAACTAGTAGGTTGGTGAAACATTATTTGGAAATAGTCTTATTTGGAAATTATTTAATTGGGGACATGACAACAAACTAAAGAAGCCATGTATGGATTGAAACAAGCACCCATGAAATGGTACTATAGGATGGATATATTCTTTATAAGGTTAGGATTTACCAAGAGTAAAGTGGAGGGCCAACCTTTACTTCAAGGTTGAAGGTGAAATACTAGTGATACTCCTACTATATGTCGATGACATGTTTATGATGGGAGAGGATGAACTCATTGTAGATGAAAAGAGAAGACTTGCCACTGAGTTCTAGATGAAATACCTAGGGATGATGCACTACTTATTAGGCATGGAGGTGTGTTAGAGTGTGGATGGGATTTTTCTTGGTCAAGGAAAGTATGCCGTGGATATCTTGAGGAGATTCAAAATCCTAGACTGCTAGGAAATGACCACACCTATGGGATCGAGCTTGAAGCTACTATGTGACGCTTCACCAGGTTTAATTGATTACATGATGTATCATTAGATGATTGATTCATTGATGTACCTAAAAAATACAAGACCAAACATATGGTTTTCTTTGAACACCCTGAGCTAGTTCCTAATGGATCCGAGACATGTTCACTTGATTGCTACAAAGAATCTATTGAGGTACTTGAAAGGTATGGTTGAGTATGGGCTCAAGTATGATTTGAATAAAAAGATTAAACTACATAGTTATGCTGATTCATATTGGCCAGGAAACACCACTGGTAGGAAGAGCACTTCGGGTTGTTCCTTCAATTTGGGATCCTACATATCTCCTGGTTTAGCAGGAAGTAGTCTTGTGTGGTGCTGAGTATATTAAAGCTAGAGTATGTTGCAACTTGTTTGGCTAGTTGTGAGGCAGTATAGCTTCAGAAGATACAATCTGATTTATTTGATCTTGAGTTAGAGGCGACTTGTATCTTTTGTGACAACCAAAGTTGTGTGAAATTGTCGGAGAACCCCGTGTTCCATGACAAGTCGAAGCATATCGAGATCAAGTATCACTATATCCAGGATATGGTGTAAAGAGGAGTAGTGAAGCCCCAATATGTGGTGACAGATGAGCATATATCTGATGTATAGACCAAGCCATTATCCAAAGTGAAGTTTGAATAATTCAGAGAGAGACTTGGTGTGATCCAAATTGAAGTCTCTAGAAAGAGGGATTGGCGAGTTCTCACATGGTCGGAGACGTAGGTAGTACTTGGAATGTAATGTGTCCTAGCTTGATCTCGTGATGAGAGACTAGAAGACGCAGATGAACTCAAACAAGTTGAAGGTTTTCCTTGGATGTAATTATCCCTGGCGTAGAACACAGGTTATCCTTGGATGTTATCAATACTGGTATAGGTTGTCCCTGGACATAATTAGGCCTGGAGTAGAACACCATTTTTCCTTGGATGTAATTAGTCCTAGTATAGGTTGTCCCTTGACATAATCAGTCCTAGTGTAGAACACAGGTTGTCCTTGGACGTAATCAGTCTTGGCATAGGTTGTCTCTAGACGTAATCAACCCTGGTGTAGAACGTAGGTTGTCCATGGACGTAATCAGTATTGGCATAGATGCAGGTTATCCTAGGATGTAATAATTCCTAGCATGCTCCCATGATGGAGATGGTTCTCGCATGGTAGTATATGTAGGTTATCCCTAGATGTAATCAGTATTAGCGACAATGAGATGTCCACTAGTCACAAGACACTTGGTGTGCACCTAGGTGATTCTCGCATAGTGGTAAACGTAGGTTTTCCTTGGGACGTAATGAGTCATGGAGTGATTTTATGCTCGTAGAACGTGGGATGACCATCGATATACATAATGCACTTGGTTTTCTCCTAAGCAATTCTCACATAGTGGTAGACACAGGTTGACATTGAGACACAATAAGTCTTACTGTGTTCCTATTCTGGAAGAATGCAGGTGGTCTGTTGGACATGTGGTGTGTATATGGGCTGCTCTCCATGCACAATGATGAGATAATATGAATAAAATGAGATAAATTTAGGAGACATAGGTGATTGTAGTGGAAATATAATGTATGTTCCTGGGAATTACCTATGCATTGGTTTTCTCCTTGACATGATGAAGACCTATATGAGGACTAGGCCTACACCCAACATGAAACAAGACTAGATCTATAGAAAATTCTTATGATGGATTGATCCGAAATATGTCACTATTCAATGATCGACAATATGAGGAATACAAAATTAGCGATGATGATGATCCAACGAAGATGACCTGCCCATAGTATTGATGACTGTGGTGAGAGAATACCTTCCTAGTTAAGACAAAGTGACATTGTAATTATAACTTTGAAAGATATTATGATGTATATTACTATTGTATATTGTTGTACCCTCGATGAATATGTTTTCCCTTTGATTGGGATGTCATTATTGTGTACGGTATTGAGGTAAACCCTCCGTCGTAAGTTGGGGAAGTAGTCCCCAGTGTAATATAATAAAATGTATCTTTTGAGTCTCCCTAGGTGAAGTCGGCTGTGCTAGGTTAATAGGTCGGCCCAATAATGTTTTAGGGAAGTCACTTGACGTGTATAAATAGGGAGGCACCCTCCCTCATTTGATACACACACTCACACTCTCTTATGTGCAAGTTCGCTAGAGGAGGAAGAGAGAGATCTGCAAAAGACATCTTATTCTTGAGTTTTTCCCACTACAACAAACCCTGTGATTATCGTCCCTTTTTTCTTCCCTTTTTGCATATAGACCCTTTTTTAATGTTTTTTCTTCATTTCCTTGGCCAAGTCAGTGAAATTTCTTGGTTTGGCACTATTTTAGGCATTTTTTGCGCCATTTTTCCAAATCTGGCGCAAATTACGTCGAATTTAGCATCAGATTTAATGCCATGTTTTGCATCAGATTTAGTGCCAGGTTTAGTGTTAGGTTTTGCACCTAGTTTTGCGCCTAGTTTTAACATCTACTCTTGTTGCTCCCCTTCTTGCGTCCATGTTTTCCTCCACTTTTGCACTCTTGTTTGTGTTGACTTTGCATCCTTTTTTACATAATCTTTTGTATCTAGTTATGCTTCTTTTTTTGCATCGTTTTTTTCATCCCATGTTGTGCCGGGTTTTGAAATGGGGTTTACATCCCATTTCATGTATAGTTTTGCATATACTTTTGTTGCATCCACTTTTGCACCCATGTTTTCAACAATATTTGCTTCTTGTTTTGCATCCATGTTTACGTCCTTTTTTTCATCTACTGTTTTGTTCACTTTTGTATCCACTTTTGTTGCACCCTAATTTGCACCCACTTTTGCTTCCAATTTTGCATCCACGTTTGCATCCCTTCTTGCGTCCAAGTTTGCATAAACTATTGCATCCATTTATACATCCACTTTTGCGTTGGGTTTTGCTCCAGGTTTTGCGTCTAGTATCACATCTAATATTCCTAATACTTTTATTGCATCCACTTTAGCATCCAATTTTTTGTCCACTTTTGCACCCATAGTTACATCCACTTTTTTGTATGTTTTTGCATTTGGTTTTGCATCTATGATGCTTCCTTTTTTGCATCCATTGTTGCATCCACTTTTTCGTCCACTTTTGTTGTGCCCGATTTTGTAGCCACTTTTTCACCTACTTTTTCACCCACTTATTCTTCCACTTTTTCATCCACATTTGCATCCTCTTTTTCATATGAGTTTTCATCCACTTTTGACTAGTTTTGCACCTAGATGTTGAAGTAGACGATGAGGATAATGATGATGATCTTCACAATGACTATTCCAAATATTATAATGCTATTGATGATGATGAAAACGTTAACAATGATGATGATGATAACAACAACAATAACAGTGATGGTGATTGTATTGGCAATGACGATGACAATGTCGATGATGATGGTGATGGGAGTGAAATGAATGATGATGATGACAATGATAATGATGATGATGATTTTATTCCAAAATAGAGTTGTTATTTCTCATGCATAAATCGTATGTGTCCTCCATGACCTTTTCCACTAATCACATCTTTTGGGTTGATGATATTTATTATGCTAAAAATAATTATGAATAGTTGATGACAATATAGATAATCATGATGATGATGACAATGATGACATGAATTATGATTATGATGATGATGACAATGATGACGACTATGATGACAATGATAATGATGATGACGATGATGACAATGAATATGGCGATGATGATGCTAATGACCTTGGTGAACCTTCCCAATTTTAAAATTCCATTATGGTTATCATCGTAATCATTATCTTTGTTGTTGTCATCTAGGTCATCATCATAATCACCACCACCATCATCATTGTCATCTAGGTCATCATGATCACTAATGACATGAATAATTATGATGACAATGGAGATGCCATTATTTATGATTTCCATGAAGACGACGATGACAATGATGACGACAATGATGTGATTATATGAACTTGATGACGACAATAACGACTATTTCGGTGATGATGATAATGATGGAAATGATGATGAAAATAATCATTATTTTGTTATTGTTGTTGTTGTGATGATTCATGACCTTAATGATGTTTACCATCATTGTTGTCATCATAATCATCATTTCCATCGATGATTATGACAATGACAATGACATGGATGAGGATGAGGATGAAACTATGATGATGATGATGAAAATAATGATGATGACAATGATTATGATGACAAGGTCAGTGAGGAGGATGATGATGTGATTAAATGGAGGTGATAATGATGACGAGGATGAGGATGACAATGATGATAATGATGACAAGGATGAGGATGACAATGATGATAATGATGACAATTATAGTGAAAATGGCAATGATGACGATGACAACAATAACAATGAAGGTGATGATGATGTAAATAACAATGATGATGTCAACACAGAGAAGAGAATGGTCATGGATATGACAATGTTGACAACAATGATGATGGCAATGATAATGAAATAAATGGTTATGCTACCGATGATGATGGCAATGACAATGATGATGACAATGGTGATGATGAAAACAATGATGATGATGATGTTGATAATGCGGAGGATGTTGATGACATTAATGGTGATGTGATTATATGATAATGATGATGATGAAAATGACAATGCTGATGATTATGATGACAATAAAAATGAAAATGATAATGATGATGGTGATGGTAAGATTAGAAAGAAATACGATGTAAGAATCATATTATTGACATGTAGAGATTTATAATCAACTACAATAAATATAAGTATGGTAGGTTGTAAAAGTCCATTTACAAACTATAAAATAATTGAATATGGGGATGAAAACAATGATGAAGATGGAGATCACAATTATGGTGACAATGACAGTGACAACAATAATGGTGACAATGACAACAATGGTGACATTATTGATGATGTGATTATATGACGATAACAAAAACAATTATGACGATGGCGATGATGACAATAAAGATGGCGATGATGATGACAATGATTCTCATGATGATCATGGAAATGATGATGATAATGAAAATGACAATGATGACGATGACGATAACAATAATAACAATAGAAATGATGACGATGATGACAATGATGACAATGACGATGGAGGTGGTGGTGGTGATAATTACGATGATATGATTATGTGATAACGGCGATAGTGATGATGATGACAATGAATATGCCACTAATGAAAATGGAAATGATAATGTCGATGACGATGATGATTATGATGACAACATGATTATATGACGACAATAATGAAAATTATATGAATATGATGATGACGTTGATAATGAAAATGATGCAATCCTTAACAATTGCTTAGAGGAGTCCTGGTTATGCCCAAGGTTCCATACTACTACAAATGCCATGATGAGAATGATGATGACAATGATAATGATGATGATGACGATAACAATGATGATGAGAATAACTATGATGAGAGTATATGATGATGCCGATGAAAATGATGATGAATATGATAATAATATTGAGGATGACAATGAGAACAATAATTAGAATGACATTGATCCGTAGGATCTCAACTTAGTGCTTTAAAAGTTTGTTGTAAAAGAATGCGTGTAACAGGTTAATTAATGGAACAGCATTAACAGAAATTAAGTGCTCAGAACAGGAATGAAAACCACAACACTGATAGACAGATACAAGGAAGAAAACACGAAAATAGAGACACAAACAGAGTTGATAATGGAGTTCACCCCCTACACTGGGCTACGTCTCTGGGTCCCTCTCCAATAGGAACCGATCCAATTAATCTCTTAAAATGGTACAAAAATGGTTCTGGGCTAGTCACAGAAACTGGACATTAACAGTAAAGTCTTCGAGACCTTCTCTTTGAAAGTTACAAAACTGGACTTCAATAGGCAAAAGAAGCCAAGTATAATTAAGAGTAGTCAACTTCAACAGGAACAGCAAAAATGCTCTCTGAAACTTCTCCTCACAGAGAAAATGCTGCATTGTGCTCCCAACGAACTGTGCCCGAACTTCTGTCCGACTCCCTCTTTCCACTGAACGGATTCCTCCTTTAATACTCATCTTGGCCGTTACAATTGAGCCAATGCTCAAGAACGCGACTGTTCACCTCCCTATCGATGTTACCATCATACGGCATCAATATTCTGCAACAGCTGTTTTGAAAAGTCCCCCCGCGCGAACGCATTGCCATCTTCAAATCGAAAGTTGTGATCATCTGTTCATCCGCCGTTGCGGAAGGGAAACAGGAACGGGCTCTGATATTTTACTTTGCTGAACCCGGCCTTAGTCGACTATCGGATGGTTTTCAAGTCGGAAGCTGTAGTCACTTGGCTTCCGCCATTGCGGCTGCCGGAAGCCTTTGTGCTTCCGATCCTTCCATCTGCACCGTTGCGAAAGAGAAATCACTCCAGCTTTCGAACGTCCTTACATTCCCGCCATTGCGGAAGCCCAACCATTTCAGAAAGGGAAAAGCTTCCGCCATTGCGGAAGGAAAGGAGCTTTGTGAGCTCCACCGTTTCGGAAGGAAAAGAGCTTTGTGAGCTCTGTCGTGGCGGAAGGAAAGAAGCTATCGATCCCTGATGTTGCGGAAGGAAATATCTTCTGATCTTCGATCTGCGGAAGGAAAATCACTCAGCCGTTGCGGCCGCCATAAGGCTTTCGACCTCCGACGTTGCGGAAGGGAAAAGCTTTCGACGTCCGATCTGTGTATTTTCTTCCCGCGGCTTCTTTGAACCATGTACCATATTTTGGATCGTTAAAGAGGAATTATCCGCTGGATCAATCCTCCCCATTGGAGAGCTTTTGGACCACCAAAATCCTGAATTATTCTGCAAGTAAGTGAGGGTAAAGTTCCCTCACTTTACCAATCTCCATCCATCTCGCTTTGCTGGGATGCATTCCTTTCAGTCCCACTCGAAGGTACTCAACATTCCCCCGACATGAAGCTCTTACATTTCTGTCAAGAACAACATCATCCTGCAACTCTCTCATATATTCAGGTGCCAAATCATCAATTGAAGGAATTTGTATGTTAATTTCCTCATCCATGATCATAGGAGGCTCATACAATTTAAGATTCTCAACATTGATAACTAAATAAATTTGCATGTATGGAGGTAAATTCAAGCGAAAAGCATTAGTACCGATCTTTTCCAAGATCCCAAAAGGACCATACCTGATAGGCTTAAGCTTTTTACCTTCACCTTTCATCCTTTCTTTGGTGATATGTAACCAAACTCTGTCACCTACCTGAAATTGATGATCAATTCGATGCTTATCATGCCTGGCCTTGTACTTCACTTGGCTCTTCTCCAACTGTTCTTGAACTACCTGCTGTACTGCTTGGATTCTCTGAATGAAATTTAAAGCTTTATCTACATCATGATGTCCATCCACTGCATCTTTGCCAAAAGAGAAGTCCATCGGTGTTTTTGGCAGATAGCCAAAACAAGTTTCAAAAGGTGATTTTTGTGTGGAAGAATGAACTGCATGATTGTAAGCATGCTGTATATACTGCAACTGCTCATCCCAAAGTTTAGGATGTTTACTACAATATCCTCTGAGCAGCCGAACCACTGTTCTGTTCACTACCTCTGTTTGCCCATCGTTCTGTGGATGATTAGCTGTACTTTTCTTCAGTTTGGTGTCCATAAGCTCCCATAAAGTTGACCAAAATTTTCCCAAGAACCGGGAATCTCAATTAGATATAATAGACATGGGCAGCCCAAAATGTACCCAAACATTTTCAAAGAATAAAAGAGCTGTTTGTTCAACAGTGATCTGCTTGTTACATGGCATTAAGATACACATTTTGCTGAACCTATCCACAACAACATATAGGTAATCATGCCCTTTTTTAGACATAGGTAGTCCTCCTACAAAGTCCATAGAAATGATTTCCCAAGGACGAGAAGAAACTAGAAGAGGAGTGTACAAACCCAATTTCCTGTTGCTAGGCTTACTTGTTGTACACATAACACAACCCCTTATATATTTAGCTACAGTTTCTTGCATTTGAGGCCAATAACAGTGATTCTGCAATACAGACAACGTTTTACTTACACCAAAATGTCTTGCAATCAATGAACTATGTGCCTCTCGGATCACATGCACTCTTTCTTTCTCTGGAATACAGAGTTTACCGAGATGATACAAGAGTTGATTATGCACATAATAGTTCTCTTCCAGTTTACCATGTATTAGTGATGCATATACTTTCTTAAAATCTTTATCTTCTGCATACTGTTCAATATAACTTTCATGTGTTAATGAACTATTCTGAAGAATGATTGAAGCATTCATAGGTGGCCTTGATAACATGTCTGCTACTTTATTATGAATTCCCTTTTTGTACTTAATGACGAGATGAAACTGTTGTAAGAACCCCATCCATCTTAAATGCCTACTCTGTTGTATTTTAGTCTGAGATTGTAAATATTGAAGTGGTTGATGATCAGTATGTATGACTGTCTCTTTTCCCATGATATAATGTTTCCACTTCTTTACACTCTGTACTAAAGCATACAATTCTTTGTCATAGGCCGGATAGTTACTTACTGTAGTAGAGAATGTTTCTGAATGGTAACAGACTGGCTTTCTCACTTGCATCAAAACTGCTCCCATGGAAAACCCGCTGGCATCTGTTTCGATCTCAAATGGCTGCTGCAAATCTGGCAATGTCAGAACTGGTGCTGTGCTAATCTTTTCCTTCAAAGTGTCGAAGGATCTCTGATGCTTGCCTCCCCACTGAAAAATTTCTTTAATGCTTGTCAACGCATGTAAAGGAGCAGCAATGGAAGAAAACCCAGAAATGAATTTCCTCCAATACTGAACCGCACCCAGAAAACTTCTGATTTCAGTAACGGTGTTAGGCCGTGGCCAGTTTACAATGACAGCAACCTTGGCTGGGTCCACTCGCAGGTGGCCTCCACCAATAATATGGCCTAGATATACTAAAGAAGTTTTAGCAAATTCACATTTAGACATTTTTACATAAAGCTTTTCCTTTCTCAGTACATCTAAAATTTTCTTCACATGTACAACATGCTCTTCCCAAGTGTTGTTAAACACCAGGATATCATCTAGATACACAATTACAAAATCATCAATGAATGAACGAAAGACATCATTCATGACCTGCATGAAAGTAGTAGGAGCATTACATAGCCCGAAAGGCATTACAAGCCATTCATACAAACCCTGTTTCGTTTTAAAAGCTATTTTCCAAGCATCATGCTCAGCAACACGGATTTGATGATACCCACTATGCAGATCCAATTTTGTAAAATAAGTTGCATGTTTCAACTGATCAAGCAAATCATCAATACGAGGAAGAGGATACCTATTTTTAATGGTGATTTTGTTAAGGGCCCTGTAGTCGATACACATCCTCCACGACCCATCCTTCTTTGGAACCAAGACTATGGGAGAGACACAAGGAGAAGTGCTGGGCCGGATGACCCCTTTCTCAATCATCTCCTGAACCTGCTTCTTGATTTCCTTGTTCTGCATTACAGACATCCGGTACATGGCTATGTTCGGGAGTGGCACATCCTGCTGCAAATGTATCTCATGCTGAATCTCTCTCTTCGGTGGTAACCCCTTTGGATCTTGAAACAAATCATCATACTCAGAAATGATGTCAATCAGTTCAGATTTATGCTTAGGGTCACATTCTTCAAAAGATTTAGAGACTTCATCATTTTTCATCTTAACCATCATCAACACAAAATTCTTACTAGCATTTATCAACCTCTTCATTTGTCCTGCAGAGACTATTGCTAGATTGGTTTTTATCTTATGTGCTCGTACAATATATTCCATACCTTCTTTAAAAATATGATACTTATTCTGCTCTCTATAAAAGACTGCTTTTCGGTCATAAAAATATGGACTCCCAAGTACAATTCCACAAATGTCAAGTGGTACTACATCCAATTCTACCTCATCCCTAAACTTTTCAGTAATTGCAAATTTTAATACACATTTCCTTGTAACTTGCAATCGTGTATAATTAGTAACCCAACCTAGAGGATAGGGCTTTTCATGAGGCACAATAACTAAATGCAATTTCTTAACCACTTCTTCTGATATCAGATTTACTTGTGAACCACTGTCAAACAATGTATCAATCTTTGTGTGATTTGCAATGACACGAACATGAAACAGTGCACTTCTATCTTTATTATTTTGCTTAGAAGTAGATGGCAGACTTGTACTTGCACTAGAACTAGATTGTGCATCAATGGGAAGTGAGATAATTTTATCCTTACCTTGGATTCCAACAGCTGTAACCTTTGTTTCATCACCTGAGTCGGATCCCAAGTCTTGAATAATTGCTGCAGTAGCTTTGGCTTTTCCTTTATCTTTGTTTCCACCGTACTTCTTTGGCCTTAACTCCGGATGAAGTTTCCAACACTTAGAGACATCATGTCCCTTCTGACAGTGCGAACATGTAGGCTTTTCACCTTCTTTCTTAACAGTAGCCATCTTCTTTTTCCCCTTATCTTGACCTTTCGATTTGCTGTCAAATTTAAATGACTTCTTCACAAAAGTATCATTAGCATGCTTACCCCTGGCTTCTAAATGGGTAGCTTGAACACATACATCATCCAAATTACTGGGGTTAAACATCAACAAAGTATGCTTCAAATAAGAATGCATGCCACCAATGTACTTAAGAAGAGTTTCTTGTGTATCTAATGAAACATTCAATGCAATAGCCCTCTTCCTGAATTCATGAGTGTAGTCTTGAATGCTTTGTCCTTTAACTTGTCTAAACATTTTCCAATTCATGGTTAATTGTTGCATATGACCTAAAGGATAAAATTGCTTTCTTAATACTTCAATGAATTCATTCCAAACTGAGATAATTTTACCATTGTTTCGAAGATCTTTCTGAATCTTGTTCTCCCACCAAGTAAGAGCCATTCCACTCATTCTCAAAGTGGCCAACTGGATTATGGAAGGGTCATCATTAATGCCCTGCACCCTGCAATATACTGCAAGCTGCTTGATCCAATTGTCTAATTTTTCAGCATCTACATCTCCATTATAAATAGGTAATTCAAATTTTACATCCAATTTGAAATAAGGCATATTAGGACTTGCATTATTTGAATGAGAAGTATGAGAAGAAGAAAAAGTCTGATTTGTGTTAGGAGGATCACCATCACCTCCTACTCCTTTACCCTTTTCTTCAGGCTTCACTTCTGCATCTCTGGATGAAGATCCTTCTTCTTTCTTCTTCCTTTCTGCTCGCTCATTGAGTAGAATTTCCAGCATGGCTTTCATGCTCATAAAAGCCTCCACAAACTCTGTTTCAGAAATGACAGGTTTTTCCCGTTCGGTATGTCCTTCTTCTTCCCCTCATGGAGAAGACATGGTTCTTGAGAATGTTCTCCTAGAGCCAATCTCAGGATCTCCTTCAACTAATTCTCCTTCACCAACCTTTAACCTGGACCTGGTAAGCATTCACAAACTTGCACAACAGTCAACCAGCTCTGATACCATAATATGATCCGTAGGATCTCAACTTAGTGCTTTAAAAGTTTGTTGTAAAAGAATGCGTGTAACAGGTTAATTAATGGAACAACATTAACAGAAATTAAGTGCTCAGAACAGGAATGAAAACCACAAAACTGATAGACAGATACAAGGAAGAAAACACGAAAATAGAGACATAAATAGAGTTGATAACGGAGTTCACCCCCTCCACTGGGCTACGTCTCCGAGTCCCTCTCCAATAGGAACCAATCCAATTAATCTCTTAAAATGGTACAAAAATGGTTCTGGGCTAGTCACAGAAACCGGACATTAACAGTAAAGTCTTCGAGACCTTCTCTCTGAAAGTTACAAAACTGGACTTCAATAGGCAAAAGAAGCCAAGTATAACTAAGAGTAGTCAACTTCGATAGGAACAGCAAAAATGCTCTCTAAAACTTCTCCTCACAGAGAAAACGCTGCACTGTGCTCCCAACGAACTGTGCTCGAACTTCTGTCCGACTCCCTCTTTCCACTGAACGGATTCCTCCTTTAATACTCATCTTAGCCATTACAATTGAGCCAACGCTCAAGAACGCGACTGTTCACCTCCCTATCGATGTTACCATCATACGACATCAAGATTCTGCAACAGCCGTTTTGAAAAGTCCCCCCCGCGCGAATGCATTGCCATCTTCAAATCAGAAGTTGTGATCATCTGTTCGTCCGTCGTTGCGGAAGGGAAATAGGAATGGGCTCTGATATTTTACTTTGCTGAACCCGGCCTCAGTCGGCTGTCGGATGGTTTTCAAGTCGGAACCTGTAGTCACTTGGTTTCCGCCGCTGCGGCTGCCGGAAGCCTTTGTGCTTCCGATCCTTCCATCTACGCCGTTGCGGAAGAGAAATCACTCCGGCTTCTGAACATCCTTACATTCCCGCCATTGCAGAAGCCCCGCCATTTCGAAAAGGGAAAAGCTTCCGCCGTTGCGGAAGGAAAGGAGCTTTGTGACCTCCGCCATTTCGGAAGGAAAAGAGCTTTGTGAGCTCCGTCGTGGCGGAAGGAAAGAAGCTGCCGATCCTCGATGTTGCAGAAGGAAATCTCTTCCGATCTTTGATCTGCGGAAGGAAAATCACTCCGCCGTTGCAGCCGCCGGAAGGCTTTCGACCTCCGACATTGCGGAAGGGAAAAGCTTCCGATGTCCGATCTGTGTATTTTCTTCCTGCGGCTTCTTTGAACCATGTACCATATTTTGGATCGTTAAAGAGGAATTATTTGCCGGATCAGACATGGGTGATAATGATGACAACGAAGATGATGGAATAATGATAGTGATTATATGATGATGATGATAATGAAATAATCCTTAACAATTTATATGAGGACTCATGGTTATCCCCGAGGTTCCATACTACTCCATAGACCATGTAGATTAAAAATTTAACCTACATCTAGAATGTGGGTATCATCTTGAGGTTTGGAATAGCATGAATGTGTATTGGGTATTGGGCCATTTTTTGGGGACACAAATCATTCACTTAGACCCCAACACTTTCTTATAAGGCTCATGGGACATGATTTTATTGACGATGAACATAACAATGAGGATTTTGATGATGAATATAGTAATCATCAAAATCATGATTGAAATGATGATGATGATCATCATCATTGTCATCGACAACATCATTGATATCATTGTCATGTAGTTTATCATCACCATCATTGTCATCTAGGTCATCATCATCATCATCATTTAAAGCGTATTGGATATGGTTACCATTTAAGTGCCAAACTAGGTGCACTTAGCACTTAGAGTAGTATCCCAAATTAAATACAATTAAATTATCCTTATGTTATGTTGTCTAAGTGCAAAAGGAGGCACATCCTATCAGGATGATGTTAAAGTGGACATAAATTGCATCCAATTTAGCATCCAAAGACAATTACATTTATATTCTCCTTATTATAGGTTGTTTAGGTGCAAAACTAGGTGCATTATATCGGGATGGCACTAAAGTGGGCAAAAATTGCATCCACTTTAGCATCCCAAACGAGTTACATTTAAATTTTTACTTGTGATAAGTTGTGTAGGTGCAAAACTAGGTGCATCATATATGGATGACGCTAAAGTGTACTCAAATTGCATACATTTTAGCATCCCAAATCAATTGCATTTAAATTCTTCTTATGACAATTTGTCTAGGTGAAAGACTAGGTTGATTTTGTGTCCACTTTAGTGCCAATTGTTGGGTCAATTTCAAAATATTAACCCAAAAATGAATTCTCGACCGAAGGGATTAAAATTAACTATGGGATCCATAACTTTCCTATCCAAATCCTAGGGAAGGGAAAGGCCATATGTTTGTTTTTTACCTTAACACTCTTATCTTGTTCCAAATATAGAATTTCAGCAATGACTAAAAATAGCTTTGAAAATGAAAGAACACATGTAATCATTGAACCGAATTGTTTTGAAGAATACAATACATAAAAGTGGATTATAAAGTAGACAAAAAGAAGAAAGAAACCATTGAACAAAACAAAAGCGATACATGAAGAGAGATCAATATTATGGTGTAGAATTATAATTCATTGTAAGAGTGAAGAATCAAAGATAGATATAATAAGAAGTTGCAAAAAATGATCATGTAAAACTTATGAGAACTACATTACCATAAAACGAAATTGCGATGAATGTTGCAATGATGGTTACTATGATGTGCACAAATAAACCATGAACTTTTGAATAATCCATAAACAAATAAAAATTGCATATGTAAACAAAGGTTGATTCAATAAATTACTTGAATACGAGAAGTTGTTATGATGAAGGTGGGTGCATAAGATTACAATTTTTAATATGGCATAATGAACAACTACAAACAAAAATTGTATGAAAAACCAAAACTCTGTTTCAAAAGTCCCTTCTCTCGCTTTTCCTCATCACTTCTTCCATTCTGCAACTAAAGGAAAAATACACACATATTCACAGTAACCTTTGATTCAAGAAACCTCATTGACCAAAAAACCATTCCAGAAACCTATTGATTCATAGTAAATGGCGATGACAAGGAAATCTCTCGCTTTTCTCCGGAATGAGAACTTGGAGAATAACAGGGGTAAGGAAACTGAATGAACCCCCAAGAGAATAATAGCCATTAAATCTCTTTTTATTTTTCAATGAAATTGAATGATAGTATGTGATAACATCTAGGGATTCTTGCATTGCAGGAGAAATGGTTGTCACCAAATCTAGCGGCCTCAAGGTGCAGTGGGAAAAGGGTGAAGGGATTCAGTGGAACATTTTCTTATTCTTCTTCTAAATATGTTTCATAGTTTCGTATTTTTAAGATGTTGTATGGTGGTATGCATTTTTGCACATATTTATGTTGCTCTTGCGTGAAAACTAATTTTGATTGTGGGTTCAAGAATGTGCCCAGATTAGCCGCTAACAAATTTTTGATTGTTGTAGTATTTTCGCTTATGATTTCACTCACTCTACTTGTTCTAACTGCCCATGTTACTGGAAATTTGACCAAAAAAACCGATTCTTTTTCCATTCCTATTTTTTTTCATTCCCCTTTATGATTTACCAAAACCATCTAGCCCCATTTCTTATTCCTTCTTCATTTCCATTTCTGTTTACTATTTCTGGTAACAAATTTGGATGCAAAATGACCCATTGGGAACTTTCTTGGGATTCTAAGTGCCTTTGGATGTGTAACCAAATCATGCTCTACTGCTAGAGTAATTGTGACCAATGCACCGTCGTCTCCCTTAACATCCACCCTCTCATGGATGTTAGTCTTGTGTGAATGTGACTATTTCACACCTTCACCCTTATCCTTACCCTCATGCATGCATAATGAAGGACTCTAGACAAGCCCTCATAAGTGATATTCATCTAGTCTCATTCATTGATGTGATATTCATACACTCTAAAGTGTATGTAGGAAGCATGGACACCCTAGAAAAACTAGAAGGATGTAAGTGAAACCCTCTAGCCCCATTTCCAGGATTTGATTATTGGCACTTGATTTGCTTTGGCCAAATAAACTGCTATAGCGTCATAAATTGTCATAAAGATGATATATGTTCCAGCACCGTGTTTCGTGATCTCTTCTATTTCTTTTACATAAATAAAGATTTACATTACTAAGAAACATGGGTGCATACTGGTCACACCCATTATCAAGAATTACATAAACAATAATCCTGGTAACCATGAAATACTCCACATTCTGAATTTATTTTGGATTCAAATGCTTTCAAAAGTAGATTCTAAGCATCATCTAAAGAAACTGACAAAACGTGAAGGATGGATTGTAGTTATCTGTTGCTTTCGTTGTATTAATAGTAAACTTAAATAAGTTCAATGTCCCTTGGTTTTGAGAAACTCATGTTTCCTTGACTCTTCCTTATTACCATTCAGGGGTTGGCTAGTACAACAACATCAATGATTTTCTCTCGCTCATCTTGATATGGGGATGGGATTCTTTCCGTAGTCCAAAACTAGGTTTCCTCTCTTCGAGGGGAGAGACCTTCCTAGCTGACTCCAGGGCTTGGACAATCCGATGGACTTGAGATTCCATTCAAGCCATTGATTTAATCTCATTCATTTTTTCGATCATTTCTACCTCAATCCTAGAGAGGTGATGAAAGGTAGAGATGATAAATTCGGTGGGGTCCTCTAAGGAGTTCTGAACTGATGGCAATTATTCCACTATATGATCTGATTTGATCTTTATGAGAAAATCTAAATCGATATAAGCTACAAATTCATGTGAGAATTTTGAAAGACTCTCATATTATATAGAGAAACACTGGTGAAATTTTGAGGTATATATTAACTCTGGGAGAGACATTTATATTGAATGTCATTGAATACTACACAATATCTCTTAATGATGGAAGGAAATATTAAAATCTTTGGAAGTTTCTCTGCATATTAAATTGCTTATACACTTACTTCATAATGTTCCCTAGCTCCCAAGTGGTGGAAGCCAAAGGAGAAGTTGTTGGAGTATAAACATATGGTATTTGCATTGGTTAGGGTCTTAATTGAAAGCATTGAGAGTATGTGAAAGGAATGAATATGAAAGAATCATAAGAGATATCGTAGGTAACCAATGACTGTGAAGACCCTCTTTCTTTTACTATTGGCCACTACATTTACGCACCTTCATAAATATGTTCAATCAATACCCACCTTCAACACTTCTCAATTTCATTTATACAACATTTAAGCTTTCCTTAAATGCTTATTTCTTCTTGGCGTGGGCTACCCAGGGTATGTTATCAGTTCCCAATTAACTGCCAATTGATTTTAATTAATTCATGCATAAGTCGATATAATGCTTTGCATGTATGAGATTTGCTCTTATCTGCCCTCCAAAAATTGTAGTAAGGATTTTATTGATAGCTTGGCTTTGCCAGCTTTTATTACACCTTGTCGAGTTTTACCCATATTAACAGTTAAGGGTTAGTAAATTATGTCATATCACCACCCATACCTATCATGTTGTACATCAATTCTCCGAATTCCAACTTTCTCTTTAATTCCAAAAATTTACTATGATCACTGATAGAGAAGAAAAATAAAAATCAAGAATTGTTCCACATGAACTCATGCAGACGGATGCATGTATCTGTTTGGCATGTTAATGAGTTGTTCTAGTTTTAATTGTTAAATAAAACTCTATTGGCAACAAACAATTATGAACAACTTGCACAATTAAACTCTCAAATTGAAACTAAACATATAGCATCTTCAAACCCATTTTGTAAAGGTTTTGAATTGTTTTTTTCACAAAAATATTTTAGTATCTATATTTGTAAGCACAAAATCTACTTTCAGTTTGAAAGTTATATTATTTCACATTTAGAAGAAGGGTCTTTGAAATAAGGAAAGGTTTTTTCTTACGCAAAGAAATATAGTATGCATATCATGAACAAAAAGCGTCTCATTTTATGAGGAATAATATGTATGCTGGGGAATAGTGTTGTCTTCATGCTTTTAGGATTAGGTTAGCATTATACATTTTTATTTTGTAATCTTCCTGTTAGATTTGTTTGAAACAATAATGTTCCAACCATCAGATACATCATTCTTTTTTTTCTTTTTTTTTATCTGCCAAACTTGAAAATCACTATAGGTAATATTCAATACACCTTAGGTTTTGAATTGCAAGCCTATTTTCCATTCAATCTTAGTAAATATTCACAAAGAGAGGAAATATTTGGATGAGACATTCACTTTTGGTTGATTTAGAAATTTATGCAACATAAATATAACATAGAAGAAATTTATGTTATTTTAGTGCATTTAGAGGGAGAACATAGCATACCTAGAAATTGCAACAAGAGCCAAGATTCAAGTCTAATTGTATTCACAATATATATAAGTTACCGGGATATGGATTAGGATTTGCATGATTTTTTAAAAGTCCAAATTCAGATATGATAGGGAAATGTCAAGAAAAAAATATAATAATCTAAAAAAAACATATTCAGAGTTAAGAATCACAACATTAGAACTGAAATCATTAGATTTAATGCTTGAGTAGATTTATTATCTTAACATTTTTTATATGGTACAAGATAGTTCACAATATCAATTATTATATTTGTTATAGGACATTTGACATTTTCTCAAACATGAACAATTTTGATCTAAATGCTAAAAAGTTCCCATTTATCTAAAAGCAGAAAAGTTGTTAGATTGAGGTTCCTAGAATGCCATTCACAAATAATTAATGGAAAGAAGAGTGTAGCCATAGTTCCCTTTTCTTTCACTTCTTCTAAAAAACTGGAGTAATAATCCAAGGAATTAAAAAATTGTGTTTTTGCTAGCATGCCAATGGAGAACTTATAAGGGAAGAACACACTCAGGAAAGAAAGTGGTTGAACCAGTCTATGAACAGATGCATAAGTTCACTTGAAAGTATAACTGCATTCAATCATGAAGACAATTATGAGAAACGTCAAATACTTGTAGGTGTAAGATTGCGAGTCCTAGGTGTAAGAGTTTATGGCTATAAGTTGTATGCCCATTGCCTTGTGTAAGACTATTAATTGTTACTAATTACTATTTAAGGAATAATAGAAGGGACTACAATTGGAGTCTTTTGATGTGATTTCCTCTTGAATAAATATACCAATTCTCACTACCTCTATGTTTCTATGCCCTTCTCACTGCTTAGTTAGATGCTACATTCACATTAAATTGGCTCATGTTCATGATTCTGGCATCTTAAGTAGGGCATGGGATTTATAGTTTGAATAAGTGTCAACAAACTAATTTAAAAAAAAACTTATAAAAATAAATTGAAATGCCTTTGGTATCCATGCATGGTGGGTCTAATTATTACGATATTGTCCTCCTATTCACAGGATCCATTTCCAATGAGGCATGATCTATTTGGTAGGAATATCCTTCATGAATCTTTGTGGATCTAAAATATGAAACATATATCTATGAATCCAGTTCCAAGACCCCATGTATCCAGTAATGTAGCAACAAATCAAATATTAATGCCAAGTAAGATTGATGGGTCATTCTAAGATCGTTACAAAATGCCCAAGCCCTTTATAGTCATCCTATTAGATTGACTTGGAATCTAAGGTTTAATTTTGTTAAGGTGTATTATTTTGATTCAAATGCTTCAATCATATATGTTTTTTGGTGTGTTGTCAATATCTATGACAAATATTTCAAACCATAGAAGTTGCAACCATGATGCTTGATGTACCATGTCAGAGTCTTTAAAAGGGTCAAACACACTAGCTTCCAATCCACATTCAATATTATAGAGGAGATAAAATCAGATAAGTTGAATCATAGTCTATTGTAAGTCTAACATGCTTAGCTACTACAATGTCTAGTATTTATGGAGCAACACATGTCAATGTTATAGGTCAAGTTAGTTTGATGGAATTTTATTGAAATGGATTGAACTTTTGAATGAATTTTGAGCAATTTGAATTTCATAAGTTGGGTCCATTTCAATATGTTTGGTGTGAAATATGGTCTGAGTGCCTGTATGTTTCATTTTTTTTTTCATGTCATGTTGGTAGTTTTATCATATCTCTGTGTGTAAATCACCATTCGGATATTCAATTGACGTTAGATGTCATAAACACATTGACATCTAATGTAGAATGTATTTTTAGAAGATTGAAAATACACCAGTGAATTCATCTCACTTATGATTCAGTAAACCCTTAAGGGGATTACAATATATTGGATAAAGATTCAAATGATTTATTGCATTACTGAGGAAATACACTCGAATGCAAAAGAAACGCCGATACCTTGGATAAAGCTTCAAAAGTTTTGATAAAGTTGTCATTTAGTTCTATTTTTTTCTCTTTTCTTCTAGTTATATTAGTACACACACATTAATTGCAATTGTATTATACTTAGTTTTAATTTGATATGAGGATGTAGTATTAAAAATATATAAGAAATACTATGAAATTAATACTAACATCTAATATGTACACACACACACACACACACACACACACACACACACACACACACATATATATATATATATATATACATATATATTTTGAAAGTGGTTCACCATGGAAGCCCAATTTTACACCATGGCCACGTCCACTCGGGAAAATATCTTATACTCGCTTGGAAAGTATACATGAACTTGGGAAACAACAACCCTCGAGAGGGCCAATCACGATAAACGACTCCCCAGCCTAATATTTCATTACATACAAGGGCTCCCAAGGAGCAAATGTACCCAACGCGATTCGAACCCGGGTGGGGAGCGCAATAACCAAATCTCCCAACCACCTAAGCTACGCCCAATGGACACATATATATATATATATATGTGTGTGTGTGTGTGTGTGTGTGTATTTCAGATCACAACAATTAATGACTCTATAGATAATGATCCAAATTATGTTGAGCCTATATTGGATATAGAAGGAGAAGGAGAAAATGATGGTGATGATGATGATGATGACAATGACAATGATGGGGACGAGGTTGATCAAGATGACGAGTTTAATGCTCATGAACATGATCTTAATGATGATGTTGGTGGTTCTAGTTAGAGACTGATGCTATGCAAGAACATGAAACATTTTGATTATATTTACATATATTATTGTTGATATATAACTATGATACCATTATAATTTTGACTTTTATATCTATATATAGAGATCATATAACATTTTTTTGTTAGATTGGTATTTAAATAACATATATATTTGACTTCTTTTTACTTTACTATAATGATATCCATGAAAGGTTTTGGTGTGTTGATCAAACGTTTGAATTTTAGTTGATTTTCTTAGAGAACATGCTACATTTTGGATTATATTTACATATATTATTGATGATATATGTAATGTCCCCGACCCTCCGACCAACAATGAGGACGCTACCATGGCATTAACCATCCGGGAAACCAGCCCCATGAACATGTATGTACATAAAATGTTGAAACAAAATG
>LPNX010657928.1:0-25317 GCA_001517045.1 Pseudotsuga menziesii | reverse complement strand
CCAGCTCTCTAGCTCTGTCTGTGTGGTTTCCAAACACACCAGGTTTATCAAGCAAACCAAGCCCCCATCCCTGCTCCCAACACAGTCCGAAGACCAACCAATGCATACATGCAGTCACACAAGTGATTCACAGCTTGGGCAAGGAAAACAATTCCCGAGTCTTTCTTGGCCCTATCGTGGTGAAAATGACTCCCAAAACAAGCTACAACAGCCCCAAAATGTAAAGGCAGACACAACCAACAATGTGGGGAAACAACAGTCCATTCTGATCAACAATGAAGCCACCGGGAAGAACACAGTCCCTGAGCATAAAAATGGCTCTCCACAGGAAAAATCTTGGGTGATAGTGACCGAACGACCCCCAGTTTGCTGTGTGAGTAATGACAACGCAGAACCCAGTGCGTGAGAGAAGATTTACACCAGATCCCAAATACGAATGGAAACACACCTCATTCCTCTCTGTGGAAAATGTGAAAGACAGTGGAAAATGACTCCTTCTCCTGGCTGCGTGAGACCAAAATAGGAAAGAATCCCCTGCGTGAGACACAAGAAGTTTTTTTTTCCTGCGTTAGAATGAGCGACAATGGAGAATGGCGAATCGAAAGTGTGGAAGTGTTCACAACACCATCGTGGAGAGAGTGGAATGATGGGCGTAGTCGTTTCTTCTACCCAACATGAGGTTCAATTTACTGGTGGAGTGTGCGTGTGGGCAAGGACTGAAAATCCTGCCACACTCCACTCCCCAGTAATAACTGCCTCAACTACTCCACAAAACATTAGGGTGGTAGTTGGATAAGACAAGGAAAGATGGGCAAATCAAACAGGGTGGTGACACATGGATTTTCCCCCATAGCCCAAGGTTTGACAATTCCCCCCCTTATCCTTGGGAAAATCATGCCCTTTTCAACATGGTTGCATTGACATAGCTGGTTGGGGTTATTTAATTAAAAATGCATATTTACATGATGCCAAAACTTAATATATGCTGTGTACCACGATAGACCATCGAAAACGATTCCGTTCGCCGAAACATAACACAACTAAATCGATGGTGGGGCTTTTTCCTTTAGCTCCACACCATGATTCATTATAATATATACATCATGTACATTTAATGCAACGGGGTCAAAACTGGGGTGTTACATTCCCCTCCCCCTTCAATAGCACTGTCCTCAGTGCTTTACAAAATTTGAACAAAATGCTACATTGGTATCGCCTCAGTGATCCACAGAATTGAACAAAAATGGATGTGCCAACCGAATAGAATCCTCCAGCTCCCATGTAGCCTCTTTAGGTCCGTAGTGCTCCCATTGCACCTTTACTTGACCTATGGCCCGGTTCCGGAGTATTGTGACCTTCCTGTTGAGGATGTGCATTGGCTCAGTTCGGAACTCTCCCTCGGGTTCCACCTTAATCACATCCCAATTTATCACATGGTTAGGATCATGTACATATCTCTTAAGCAAAGAAACATAAAAAAAATTATGAGCTCTAGTGCTAGCAGGAAATGCAAGTCTATATGCAACTGGCCCGATTCTTTCAAGCACTTCAAATGGCCCGCAATATCTTGGCGACAGCTTGGCACAACTTCCAAGCTTCAAGGAACTCTTCTTTGCTCTCACTCTGAGGTAAAAATGATCCGAACACTGAAATCCTTGTTCACCCTATGCTTATCTGCATAGCTTTTCTGTCTGTCCTGTGCTGCTTTCAGATTCTGCCTAATCTTTACAACCTCTTTCTCCATTTCCTTGAGCAATTCTGGTCCAAGCACAACTCTGTTCACTGGGTTATCCCAAGACATTGGTGTCCTACACCTTCTTCCATACAAAGATTCATACGGACTCATCCCCAAGGATGCCTGCTGTCCATTGTTATAAGCAAAATATACCAAGTGCAAGTAATCTTTCCACTTGGTTGGTTTGTCCATCACGTACATGTGAAGCCTGTCTTCAAGAACCTGATTAACTCTCTCTATCTGCCCATCTGTCTGAGGATGGTATGCAGTGCTGAAGTTTAGCTTTATACCCAAATTTGCAAACAACCCCTTCCAAAAGTTGGAAGTGAACTTGACATCTCTGTCAGAGACTATTGCCTTCTGCAATCCATGCAATTTGAAAATATCCTTCATGAAGATCTTTGCAATGTCATCCGTCTTATGCGTAGACTTCACTGGTATAAAATGTGCTTCCTTAGTCAACTTGTCTACCACAACCATGATGGAATCATGCTATCTCCAAGTCATCAGCAATCCTATAATAAAATCCATGGAAATAATTTCCCATTTCCATTCTGGAACTGGTAAAGGCTGCAACAAACCTGCAGGGTGTTGATGCTCAACCTTTACCTGTTGACATTTCATACACCTCGAATTGTACTGAGCCATATCCCTTTTCATTCCTAGCCAAAAGTACTGCTTTCTAGCTATAGCAATTGTCTTCTGATATCCTGGGTGACCAGAATATGGAGCTTGATGGATTTCATCCATAACAACTCTCCTCAAATTTGCTACATTCAGAATATAAATTCTACCTTTATAAGTGAGAAGTCCATCTTCTTCCAATTTATATCCCTCATACCTCTTCTCAAGACTTTGCTATTGCAATTTGTCTTTTACTTGCTCATACAATTCATCTCCAACAGCATGACTAACAATCTGTTGCCTCAAATCTAATTGGAAAATACTAAGAGATGCCACATGCATTTCTTGCACCTTCCTGCTGAGTGCATCAGCTACCTTATTCTCCTTTCCTTTTATGTGCTTGATTTCTAAATAAAACTCACATAAAAATTCTAGCCATCTTGCTTGCTTAGCATTCAGAGTAGGCTGATTAAATAGATGCTTCAGACCACAATGGTCTGTCCTGAGCTCAAATCTTCTACCCATCAAGTAATGTCTCCACATCTTGAGGGCATGTACTATGGATGCAAGCTCTAGATCATGAGTGGCATAGTTCTTCTCATGCTCCTTCAGCTTTCTTGACTCATAACATATCATGTGGTTGTCATGCATAAGGACTCCTCCAAGCCCTTGTCCGCATGCATCGGTACACACCATAAAGTCTTTCTCTGGATCTGCAACCTTCAATACTGGTGCACTGGTGAGAAGATTCTTCAACTGCTGGAAGCTTTCTTTACACCTCGATGTCCATTCGAACTTCATCCCATTCTTTTGCAAAGAAGTGATGGCATGTACAACTTTGGATAATCCCTCAATGAACCTTCGGTATTATCCTGCAATTCCCATAAAAGATCTTACATCCATCACATTTCTTGGAGTAGGCCAATTCATAATGGCTTCAATATTTTCAGGGTCCACAGATATACCCTCCTTTGAGATAATGTGACCCAAAAACTGAATTCTATCTCTATAGAAGTCACACTTGCTTAGTTTTGCATACAGTTGATGCTCCCTGAGCAATTGCAATGTCAATCTCACATGCTCTTCATGCTCTTTCTCATTCTTAGAATAAACAGGAATGTCATCAAGGAAAACAAGAACAAACTTGTCCAAATACCTGCTGAAGACACTATTCATAAGGCACATAAATGTAGTTGGTGCATTTGTGAGACCAAATGGTACCACTACAAACTCATAATGCCCATACCTTGTCCCGAAGGCTGTCTTATGAATGTCTTCATCCTTGATTCTCACTTGATGGTAACCAGACCTCAAGTCGATTTTGGAAAATACCCTTGCTCCCCTCATTTGATCAAAGAGGTCATCAATCCTAGGCAAATGATATTTATTCTTCACAGTAACCTTGTTCAACTGTCTGTAATCAATACACAACCTGAGTGTACCATATTTCTTCTTTACAAATAGAACTGGTGCTCCCCAAGGAGACACACTCAGTCGGATATAATTCTTTTCCAACAACTCTTGTAGTTGCATCTTCAATTCTAGCATCTCGGGTGTGCTCATCCCGTAGGGTGCCTTGGACACTGGTGCTGCTCTTGGCACAAGTTCAATAGTGAAATCAATGTCCCTCTTTGGAGGAAGCCCTGGAATCTCATCAAGAAACACATCCTTGAATTCCTGTAACACGTGATAGTCCTCTAACCTCGGAGTTTCATCATATGTTGCCTCCAAAATCTGAGCTGCATATAACTGGAAACCTTTCCTACAGAACTTCTTTAATTGCATTGCTGAAACCTGCCGTACTAAAATCACCTTTGGAATACCTTTCACAACTACTAGGTTCCCTTCTTGATTCATGCATTCGAAAGTCTTATTGTAATAGTCAAGCTTCACCCCGTGAGCTTCCAACCAATCCATTCCAATGAGAACATCACAGGAACCAAGTGGTAGAACATTCAGATCTACACAAGTGACCAATCCATTCATGACCAATGGACATTTCTCTACCACTTCAATGACCTTTCTCTTAGTTCCAGTGACTAGCTGGACTAACCAAGACTTCCTATGCTTTACTTTCTTAAAAGCACAAATCTCCACTACTCTAGGAGTAATGTAACTGTGCGTAGAACCAGGGTCAATCAAAATAGAAACAGATTGCTCAACAATATTACCTGCAACTTCAACCACAACTGACTGGTGATCTGTGTGGTGGTCCTCCAGTGCTGCATAAATCCTAGGGAATTCCCTTGCTACTTGACCCACTGTTTCTGCTTCTTGAATGTTATAAGCCGGTCTTGCACTCTCATTATCGAGTGGACAAGTTCTACGCATGTGGGGTCCTCCACATCTCCAACATTGAAGTGGTCCTCTATTCTGTTGTGGATCCTTAGGATTTTCTCTTGTCACTTCAACTGGTTTACTTGCAGCTTGGGATGGCTGCTTTTGCTGATTCCTGAAGTTAGAAGGTTTGAAACCTTTCTTTATTTGGTCAAATTTCTCATTCTTCTTGTCCTTCCATGCCTTATGGTAATCCGGTTTACCTTTGATTTGCTCATAGCAATACTTATCCTTCCTTATTGCTTCTTCAAGAGTTCTAGGTTCATAAAATTCAATTCTATCTTTGTAAGACTGAGGTAATCCACTCAAAAAACGTTGGACCTTCACTTTTTCATCTCTGATGTACCAGACATACCTCAACAGCTCCAAGAATTTATTTGCATATTCTTCCATGGTCTGCTGTCCCAATCTCAACTCATGGAACTCCTTAATCTTATCATCATAATACCTGTCAGAGAGGTATTTCTGCTTGAAATACTTCTTGAACTGTTTCCACTTAAGTCTCCTTTCACTGATCCTCTTTACTTGCTTGAAGTGTTCCCACCAAATGGATGCCCTTCCATTTAGATTGAATATGGCAACTCTTGCCTTCATGTTTCCTGAATAATCATGCACTTGAAAGTACTTCTTTATCCCAAGAAGCCAAGCTTCAGCCTCTTGTCCAGTCTTTACCTCACCATCAAATGTAGGAGGTTTAGCTTTCTTAAATTCATCCCGAGAGTGATCCATATGGTGTCTCTTTCTTTTTCTTTTATGAGAAGAAGAATTGGAATCCCCGTTGGATTCTTCAGAGTCAGATGATCCACTAGAAGTCCTTCTCCTTCTCCTGGTACTGCTCTTACTGCATTCTGGTCTTGCTGTACCTCGTCCAGAGTCTATCTTTCTTTGCAAGTCTGTCAAACTCTGCAACATAGCAGCATTCAACTGATGCTACTCTTCCTGGGCTTTAATCAAGCTTCTCATGGTGGCTGCAACATCTGACTGTGTCTCTTGGAATCTCCTTCCATTAGATTCTATGTCATCATTTTCGTTATGGACATTTTCTCCCATGGAATCTCGGGCATGCTCGTAAGAATCCCGAGCATCATATCCATCATGGGTTCTCATAACTGAACCGCAACTTACTTACCAAAATGCACTACCTGGAATACTTCCCTTGAAGGTGACTATGATTCTGCAAATGTGTTAGTAACACAACTGTTAGATGCATAACATTGATATAAATCAGAATTACTTATCTTCTCCTGAAATAATCATAAAATAATAAATTTGCCCAAACACAAGATTTTCTTCATCAAAGAATGTCTGTCTAAGGGGGACGACGGGGGTCAAGGGGGCCTGCCCCCTTATGGCTTCCCTGCACCATTGTAGGGTGGGTTGAGGGTAGCACCCTCATTTTTTTGTGTGTTTGTAAATCTTTGATTTTCGCGCAATCTAGCGCATAATATCGCTGCCACTTTCTCCTTTTCAACCCTGAAAATCCATTGAAAAAACGCTGAAAATCCCTCTGAAAAATAGTCAAAATATGCTAGGAAATCCCATGGAAAACTCAAAATTTCCTTGTACAGGATCGGGTCTCATCCCAACTAACATTTCGACATTTCGGCGGTCAGCATAACTAACTTCCTCCGTTGTTCATCGATGATCGGCTCCACTAAGCACTATCGCGTCAGCGATCAAATCCTCTACTCATCGGGCAGCTAGTTCCATGGGAAGTTGCAACGGTGGCCAACGAACTCTCTGGGGTTTCCGCGGCCACAATCCTACCGATGGTTAGATCCCCTAGTCACTGTGGCATCGGCGGTGAGAACAACTGTCTGTCAGGAGGATAGTCCACTAGACAGCCGCAACAGTGGGCGCGTGAACAACTAAACCCTTCTGACTTCATCATTGCTCCGTTCAACTAATCTTCTTCCAACGCATCGATGGTCCAAACCACTAACTTTCACTGATTGCCGATGGTCTCAACACTTAGACAAATTTTTCAAAAATTTTCTCTTCTTCTTCCGCGGTGTCGGCGCACCCAACAACTATTTTTCACCAACGGCATCGACGGTGTGAATAACTAAATTTCGTCGATGCTGGAAGTCAATATCGGGCATTTCTTCCACTACATTGAGCTGGCGTTTCGGTGGTCTTCGACTGATCTCCACTGAAACTGTGGCTCCCACATCCACTAAGTTCCGTCGACGGCCGACAAAAACTTAGAATATTTTCCCACAATTTTTCTTCCAACTGTCCTTCATCGGGTGTGCTTCCGCCTAGCTCTCTGCTGCATTGGAATTCCTTCCCACTAAGTTTTTCGATGAACCGACAGTTCAGACACTTAGACAAATTTTGTGAATTTTCCAGTCATTCACCGATTTCTTCTGGGCAGAAGGCAACATGCCTCTGCTAACTGGTTCTTCATGGCCCATAGAGGCCCATGCTGCAACCTGCAAGCTCTAATACCACAATGTAACGTCCCTAACCCTTCGACCGACAACGAGGATTCTACCATGGTATTAACCATCCAGGAAACCAACCCCATGAACATGTATGTACATAAAATGCTGAAAAAAATGATTTGAACTAGAACATGCATACATGATTATTTATCATACAGCGGAAGCAAACACACGTTCATACAAGCATTCAACATGTTCATCATATTCAATAAACAATAAATATAAATACAGAGACAAAATGGTCAAGATTACTTATCTCGTAAAGAACTCATCCCGCAACTAGCTACGTCGATGCAACGTTCCACCCAACCATAGGCTAGCATGCTCCTAAATCTCTTAGAAATGTTGCCACCCTCGAGCTGGGCATGATTCCCCAAGGAATAAGGGACAAGCAGGCTTACACATAGCCAAGGATACACAAAACTCAACCAAGCCAATGCAGTTCGTTTTATCAGGCCATCAACAAGACAGCCAAGCCAACATGGTCAGGTTTATCAGGCCATCAAGGAGCTGGGAAAGGCTAAATGCTAAGCTGGTGAGCCCATTACAAAACTAGGAACACCTACACCAGAACTAGCCTGACTTCTGAGACACCCACACACACCCAACACAAGGAATCAGTCCCTTCTCTGCTACATAGTCCCTCATGCCCTGACTTCCCTTCCAGTGCTATTCAGGGGTTATGGAGAAGAAAGCCAACTCTCTAGCTCTGTCTGTGTGGTTTTCAAACACACCAGGTTTATCAAGCAAACCAAGCTCCCATCCCTGCTCCCAACACATTCCAAAGACCAACCACTGCATACACGCAGTCACACAAGCAATTCATAGCTTGGGCAAGGAAAACAATTCCTGAGTCGTTCTTATCCCTATCATGGCCAAAACGACTCCCAAAACAACCTACAACATCCCCAAAATGTAAAGGTAGACACAGCCAGCAATGTGGGGAAACAATAGTCTGTTCTCAACAATGAAGCCACCGGGAAGAACACAGTCCCTGAGTGTATAAATGGCTCTCCACAGGAAAAATCGTGGGTGATAGTGACCGAACGACCCCCAGTTTGCTGTGTGAGTAACGAAAATGTAGAACCCTGTGCGTGAGAGAATATTTACACTAGATCCCAAATACGAATGGAAATACACTGGATTCCTCTCTGTGGAAAATGTGAATGATAGTGGAAAACGACTCCTTCTCCTGGCTGCATGAGACCAAAACAGGAAAGAATCCCCTGTGTGAGACACAGGACGTTTTTTTTTCCTGCGTGAGAATGAGCGACAATGGAGAATGGTGAGTCAGAAGTGCGGGAGTGTTCACAACACCGTTGTGGAGAGAGTGGAATGATGGGCGTAGTCGTTTCTTCTACCCAATGTGAGGTTCGATTTACTGGTGGAGTGTGCGTGTGGGAAAGGACTGACAGTCCTGCCACACTCCAATCCCCAGCAATAACTACCTCAACTACTCAGCAGAACATTAGGGTGGTAGTTGGATAAGACAAGGAAAGATGGGGCAAATAACACAGGGTGGTGACACATGGATTTTCCCCCATAGCCCAAGGTTTGACAATTTCCCCCCTTATCCTTGGGAAAATCATGCCCTTTTCAATATGGTTGCATTGACATAGCTGGTTGGGGTTATTTAATTAAAAATGCATATTTACATGATGCCAAAACTTAATATATGCAGTGTACCACGATATACCATCGACAACGATTCCATTTGCCAAAACATAACACAACTAAATTGATGGTGGGGCTTTTGCCTTTAGCTCCACACCACGATTCATTACAATATATACATCATGTACATTTAATGCAACGGGGTCAAAACCGGGGTGTTACAATATATAAATATGATAAATTTATAATTTTGACTTTTATATCTATATATGGAGATCATACAACTTTTTTTGGTTTGATTTGTATTTAAATCATATATATATTTGACTTATTTTTACTTTACTTTAGTGATATCCATTAAAGGTTTTTCTATGTTGATCAAACATTTGAATTTTAGTTGATTTCATTAAAGAAGATGATGGTATTATTAGTAATGTCTTGTTTCTTTATTTATATTGGAAATTTCCAATGTTCTTTTGATGAAGAATTAGTATGTATATATGATGATATTACTATTTTTGGATGGATGCTGAGAATTTACAGTAAACTTTTTCAGAAATGTTATGTTTTAAATTTGAATTTTTAATGATATTTGAGAATTTTGATATATTTCAATATTTAATTGATATTAATAAAATGGATGCAAAAATAATAAAAAGGTTATATTTCACTATTAATAATTGAAATTTCAATTCTTAAATAACAATAGATGTAAAACAAAATGCAAAATGGATGCAATATTAGACATAACACTAATTGCAAAGTTGGATGAAAAACATGACACCAAAGTAGACATCACACCAAACGCAAAAATGGATGTCAAAGTAGACGTCACATAAGACAAATGTGGACACAAAAATAGACGTCACATAATACAAATGTGGACAAAAAAATGGACGTCACATTATACATAAAATTGGACGCAAAATTTGATGAAAAAACTAGACACAATTAATGGCTCAAAATTAGATTCAATAGTAGGCCCAAAAGTATATGCAACAATAGATGCAAAAGTGGATTCTCGGTTGGACACAAAATTGGATGCTAAAGTTGGCATAAAATTGGGCTCATCATTCGATGTAAGACCAGGCACAACACTAGGCGCAAAACTGTAAGCAACACTTGACACAAATAAAGAATTAAACGAGATACAATATTTGATGTAAAACTAGATGCAATATTGGATTTAAAACATGACACAACATTAGACACAAACATGGGTGCAACACTACGTGCAATGCTGTGTGCAGACCTAGATGCAAAAAAAGACATCAACCAGATGGAATAGTAGGTGCAAATCTATATGAAAAAGAAGACATGAAATAGGATGATGTTTGGACAAAAACATGGACACAAAAAAATATGTAAAATGAGACACAAAATTAGAAGTAAAAGAAGACGTAAAACTAGATGCAAACCTAGATGTAACATTGGATGAAAAATTGGGTGCCAAACTCGACGTCAAATTAGGAGCAAAATCAGATGTAACATTGGATGTTAAACTAGGTGCAAACAAGGACGTAACCAAGGGCACACAAAATATGCAATGCAAGATGCAAAACTAGACAGAAATAAAGGTGTAAAAAAAGACGCAAAAAAATGGGTGCAACAATGGAATAAAAAATGGACATTAAAAAAGGATGAAAAAAAGACGTAATAGAGGTTGTTTTACGAAATTGTACAATAGCGCCAGGTTTAGTGCCGTATTGTTCACCACAATTGGGAAAACAATTACACTAAAATTTGTTGGTAAATTCGACACTAAATCCAATTTTTGTTGTAGTATCCATCTGGTGATATTGTCGTAGTGACGAAAATATTCTAAGGAAGTTTGCAGGGTTTTCTCCTTTATGGTTTCCCCTAGGAAAATATTGGTTTCTTGTGTATCTTATGTATCTTGTGTATCTCGGATATCTTTTTGTACTTGTTATTCTTTCAGATAAATATCCTAATTTAATTAAAGTAGAAAAACTAACATACACATATTCTAACTAACTCACCAACTTTTCCATTGGAATCTGTCAATACAATTAATTTCCCCCCCAAAAATGCCCAAAATTTCGGATCTGACCAATTCAACACCTGCTTCGACATAGCCCCATTCACACTTGACCAAGCTCCAAAACTTAAAGAACAAATATAACCAATAGACAAAAATTAACAAAACTTGCCTAGTGCCAACATAGAACCACATAATGACACAAGTGCTACCGACTATTTGGGAGGAACAACTTCGGCAGTATTAACCAAAATTTCTTTATGCATGTATTAACTTCAATAGTTCGACAAAAATGGGATGTATACAGAAGCGAAAGAATTCCAGACTTCTCTAGTCCATGAGCCCAATCCATTGAGACCAATTGAATAGGCCCGCCTTCCACTAGATGCACCAATGTTATATACTTTTATATGTGAAGTTCATGAAACTTCCTGAAGTCATGGTCAGAGAATGACAATTTTTTTAGATTAGCGACAATGTCCTTTTTCACATGAACTCATTTTGGAATGGTTGGAGTTACCAGTGGATACTTGGCATTGTTTCTAGTGACGACAGGTGGAGAATCATCTTTTGGAGGTGGAATGTATCTCGGTAGTTTGGCCACTAAACATGACCCTGGAGATTCAACATCATGGGTAGCTTTAAATATGTGTTCCTAAAAAATTACTTGACTGTCCATTCATTTCTTCCTTGGTGGATTCACAGGGGGAGGTCGCGACACAACCTTTGGTGCCTCCTTGACAATACGTATAGCAGGATATGTCTCCACAACAGAGACCTGAATAGTTATAGAGCTTGACACATGCATCTCCATAGCTAAAGCTTGCAACACATAGTAGCTAGCTTCATAAATTGCAAATGACTATCTTGCTCAATAGAATTCACACTTTGGAATGATGATACAACTGAACCCATTTTGGTGTTGAAATAGATATACGCAAACGACAACTCGGTTTGATCATGTGGGTAGTTATTGTGACTTGATCATTAGCAATAACTAGAAAAGGTGGCGTCCAATCCTTTCACTCGCTGAAATATTTTTAGTCATTTATGACAAGGCTCCATTAAATCTGCCACTATGCTTGCCATAAATGTAGCTACTTACCATGCATTAATTGTCGACTTGACAGGAAATAACGTTTCCAAATACAACACAAAACTAACTTCGACAGATAGATAACTTTGATTGCAGCACCCAAACTACAATAGATATACAATACTTTGACAGAAAAACAATGACTTATGTCCAAGACTTCGAAAAACAAATCAATTCTTATATACAAGACTTTGACAAACAAATCACAACTTATATATAAGACTTTGACATACAATTTTTTTGTTGAAATTTATCTACAAACTTAGTCGAGAGAAGTATGACTATCCCTATAAGGTTTTAGCTGACTATCATTTAATAAACCATCTAGGAGTGTGCCATCTAACTTTTGCAATTGAACTGCACCACCATATGTAATGCAATTGACAATATATTGTCCCAACCAGTGTGTTCGAAGCTGACCAGGATGCTTTAAAAAAATACTATCGTAAAGAAGGACAATGTCACCATGCTAGAATTGCTTGAACTTAATATGTCGATCATGCAAAGCTTTTTGTTGCTCCTTCTCGACTTGTTGGTGGTACCCCGCAAGGAACCGATATTCTTCCAACTTTAATAACTATTACAATCTTTCTTCAATTGTACCAACATCCATTATTGTAGTCACTTACAACTATTATTAAGCTAGGTACAATATATTCCATATTCATGACATCCTCCTATCCATAAAACAATCTAAATGGTGTCTATCCTATGAGATTCTTACATATTGTTCGATAATCCCATAATACTGTAGGTATTTTGTGATCATAGTCATCACAATTCACATTTTAAATCTTAGTAAGTGCATGCTCCAAAATATTATTAAAAGTTTCAACGGTTCTATCTTCTTGCAGGTGATATGGCGTTTTCTTCCTGTGCTGGATATGAAATTATTCTGTCATTTTCGCAATCACGTTATTAACAAAATGCATACCCTAGTCACTTACTAGGACTCTTGGGAAACCAAAACTTATAGTCACTACATGAGGGAATAAAAACTTGGAAACATTCGCTGCAGTACAGTCCTTTACTAGAGCTACCTCATCCCATTTGGTTAAATAGTATGTCACGGTAATTATATACCGAGAACTTGTTCATATTTCTGGTGGGTTAATAGGACCCACAAAATTGACAACCCACTTATTAAATTCCTGCAAAATTATCTGCGACACCAATGGAATTTCATTGCATCGAGATAGTAGTCAAGTGCATTTGACTGGAGTGTAGGCCACCACAACCTTTCTCATAAAATAGTCCCTGCTGTCTCTTTTCCTCTATAGTGGCCCATTCCAATTCTGCATGAGCTTCAACTAACACCATTGGTTGCTCATGTTCCAAGACACAACGAAGTAGTATCTTATCTTGTCCCAACTTATATAATTGTCCAATTATAAGCTGAAAGTCTGCATATTTTACAACCAACTATTTCTTATGCATTGTGTTAAATCCTTCTGGTGCTCTTCCTGTAGTTAAGAAATGCACAATGTATTCATAGTAATCATCACCCATTTTTACTGTGAATAGTCGTGCATTGGGAATATTATCATATAAATTAGTGGTTTCTTCCATAGTTTCTATCCTTGAGAAATGGTTGGGATTTGCATCCAATATTTTCGTATTTACAACAATTTCAAAGTCAAAGTATTGGAAGAGAAGGAGTTATCGACATATACTCCCCCCAAAAACTAACTTATTGACCAGATATTTTAATGCAAGAATGATCTGTAAACATCTTAAAATGACCACCCAGTAAATTATGTTGCAATTTCTCTCTACAGTTGACAACTTTATACTAGAATATGAAATAGGGTGATCGATGGATTCCTCACCTGGTTGTTCCAGTACTACTCCTAACGTGACAGATGCTGAATCGACATTCACATGAAATTCTTTTCGCTAGTCAAGGAAGACCAGAATAGGTTCTGAAACCATTTTTTCTTTGATCACATAAAAAATCTTTTGACATTTTTCATTCCACTAGAACTTTACATCTTCATTCAACAACTTCTCCATTGGAGTTGTAATATCATCATTAGCTTTGATAAAATTCCCGTAATAAATAGTATGTCTAATGTATTCCTCAATTATTTAACTGACGAAGGTCAAGTTAGGTCGACAATGATAGTGATATTTACGAATCCATCGGCATCTATTCTCTGCATATGACATGACCTTGAAAAATAACAAAAGGGGTTTAAAAAATGCACTTCTTCAAATTTAAAGAAATTTGAAATTGTCTGCAATGTTCAAGCATCAGTCGAATACTCTCAATATGGTCCTTAGTTAACCCATATATTGTCTAGTCATCAAAGTATACTTCTAGGAATTTATTGATAAAATGTTTGAAAGTGGCTACCACTATCTTAGAAAAACTAGCAAGAGCATTCTTAAGTCCAAATGGAATTATTGTATACTGGAAACAACCCCATTATATCGTGAAGGTAGTCTTATGTTGGTATTCTTTTGTGATATTCATTTGATGATACCCATAAAAACCGTCAGTAAAATAATATACCTCTTTTCCCCCTACACTTTCTAGGACCTCATCTGTAAAAGGTGTCAGAAAAGGATAGTACAAGCAAGCATCATTCAACTTTTGTAAGTCGACACAAATGTAGACTTCACCGGTTTTCTTATCGTGTACAACCATTGGGATGCTCCATTGATTCTTCAATAGGTTCAATAATTCCCATATCCAACATTGTGTTGATATCTACCTTAACCTTTTATTTGTACCTTGGATTCAATCTATATGGTCGTTGTTTGACAGGATTTGCACTCAATTTCAGTGGAATCTTTATTTCACCCAAATCCTCAACAATTCCCTTCATCTCAGAAAAATTTGTCGGGAGAAGTTCTTTGAATTCATACAATAAGTCATTAACTTTCTTGATAGTCTCATCGTCTCAGTAATCCCCAATATTTGCAAAGTTTGGATTTTTAGGAGAACCAATATTTACCTTCTTTATTTTATGGGGCTTCCAAAACTTGTCAGATAACAAATCTGGTCCCTTCATATTCCACTACCTTCAGATTCTGGAATGTGAATGTCTCATGGATCATCATCCTTAGGTTCTCCGTATATGTTGTAACACTCCATTGGATTCTGAACTATTGCATTCCATTGTGGTAGACTTGACACCGGAACAAAAACTTCCTAAAAAATATTGACTTTAATAACTTGTAGGGTTGCGTCAATTGTTGAACTTTCATTAATAAATCTAAAAGTGTGCTTGAAACTATTAGCTAATTTGTCCCATTCTATAGTCCCACATCGCAATTCGATCAATGAATACCAATTTCTTGGTATCATGTCTAGGGTATGTATGAACAAATGTACCCATTCTTGCTTGGGCAATGACCTCCATGTCACAAAATAATTATCAAGATGGTTGGTAGGGCTCGTCAATATAGTATACTTATGACCAACATAAGGAATATTCTTTCCAAACCTAATTCCTAACAACCTTTGACACTAAGGCCATTATGAGATGGTATATTAATGGGAATCCCACCATCTTGATGGTGTAGCTTTCAAGGCTACATCAAGAGATAGTAATCATTGTGGTTCCAATACCTTAACTTCAAATTATGCAAGAAAAGTGTGCAAATTAGGAAATCCCTAATAAGGGGGCAGATCACATACCTCAGTACCCACCCATCGTAAATATTTAATTATTCTTACACATGTCCTCATCGACACTTCATACAACCGGTTCTGCCAATTTTCCAAGGCTTTCCCTGAATCTGATGAACATGAACTAACACTCCACCAACTCAATTTACCATCAACAGTAGGATTTATATAATCATCCATTGTAGATTATATATTATAAATATCATCCAAATACTATTCATGTTACTCACATCTTATGGGTTTAACATAGTGTTGGCCTTCTAATGGGTTGATTGGAGAAACTACTCGCATATCTGAGTATTCAAATTACAAGATCTTATTTTTGAAATCAATTGTAGTCTAGTTCTTGTTTTCCTATTTGATCCCCAAGGGTGATGGATAAGGATTCATATCATCAAAAAACTCTATTACTGAGTTAATGTCTGCATGGGTTCAGAGCCCTTCCACCTCGACAAGAATTTATGGTAATCGACCAGTAGGCATAACCTTCAACTGGTTATCTAACCTTAGTTGAACAGGTGACCACAGTAAATTGGGCTTCCCCATGCTTTCCCATGTTTTTTTTGTTGAAATTTGGACATATGGTCCCAAGTCAAGAATAATAAAATCCATATCATAATATCCTATTTGAGCATTCATGCGTAGCTCTCGACCAATTTTCCTTCTTTTATGGATATGATTTACATTCTTCTCTTGTCTAAGATCTTTTCCAGGGTCTTCTATTAGAGATGATATCTTCGCCAGAGCATCTTTATCCTTAACAAGGTCTAAACAACATTTTAAGAAATTATTCATAATACTTTCCCTTCATGTCAACCTCTTTGGAATCGATCAGTTAAAACTTAGTGGCATGTCGAATAATGGACCTTCATCGAATACCGGAGGAACAACATACGTCGAGGTGTATTTTGTATCCATAATATCATTTTTTGCTTCGAGGAGGACCCCTTTTTCTTTCTGGACATCAAATGGTACTTTCTTTTGAACTGCAGGTCATATTCTCATGTTGTGTCACAACTCTCCTTTATCATCTTCAGTCGTAGCTCCTCTCCTTGTCAAGACAACAATAGTTAGTGGTATCTCTCAAGGATTAGCTGAAATATCCTAAACATTTTGATTTGTATTCGGGAGTTGGTTCTCATTCCCATTGGCCTTGTCTTTTCATTTAGCAATAAGTTGTGTACATTCCTCGATAGTATGATCTAGTGCTTTACAATATGAGCACATCGATGTAGTATTTGTACAATCTCTATCATAGTAATGCCTTGGTTTTCCACAATCATAATAGGTGATATGACCTCTTCCTCGGTCAAATCCTTCTCCTCTGGCTCGACCTCTAAAGGAACTTCCACCCCTAGGTTGACGGAACCGTGCATGTGATCTATCATCTTGCATTTTCTCATCATTATTCACTAAATATGTATCCATTGTATTTCTGTGTAGTAACCGATATACCCTGTAGTCTTTCTCATCATGGCCTAGATATCGAAAAAACTTACAATAAAGAGTGGTGGGTCTACTCACTTTCTTCTACAGATACCCACATTCTTCTGAGAAGTTCTCTCTTGTTTGATAGACTCTGTACCATGGAATTCCTTGTGTAGTTAATGGATTTGGAGTACCAAAAGCAAGGTAATATAGAAAATATATGAATGAATATTTATGATGGCCTTTTGTTTTACATATCATGCATAATATTTCTTAACGAATCTCCTTTCCCTTCTTCATATCCTATATCTGCAACAAAAGATTAGCCAATTGTGACTGGATTTTCACCATTCCTGCACTAGTTTCCCCAATTGGTAACGCTTCTAATTTTGTTACAAGCTCTAAAGCTTCTATCTGTGATACTAGCTTTTAATGCATTAAAGAAACACATATATGGAGTAATATTGCAACAATAAACCACTCCTTATGTTGAAATTCATACATCTTAAAACTTACCTTAGCCATCAAGGTCTTGAATCTCTAGTTAAAATCCTGGACTTATTCTCTCGTCAACAACTTAATCTCCTTCAACTCTATGATGCACTGCGACTCAAATTTTATTTTCTTAAATTATCTATTAACCTAGATCGGATTTGATCTAATGAATTTTGAGGACTTCCCATAGGAACCACATAAAACTTCATATTTCGATCAAGAGGACGACCTCTGAAGGTCATGACCATCTAGGACCCTTTTACTACCTCATCCTCGACTTGTCACATAGTTCAATTACCCTCACATAAAAACTAGTGTTTTTCATGGTATTCCAACCAAATTTTCTTAAATATCAGTAACTTCATGTTGTCCCTAATCATTAAGTGGATTTGGATTACTAACGAACCCGAATTATATGGATCACTAGTAGGAAATTTTTTACCACTATCTTGACTATTACTATTACTTTGATTTGACAAGAAACTTTTTGATACACTTTTAGGTATTATCTCTAATACCAGAGATGTACGGGGAGTCGTAGGTATGTCATAAGATTGGGTATGGTATATATTCGACACTTCTTCCTCATCCTCATAAATAAGCTGATACTCTTTCTCTTCATTGCAAGACTCCTCGTCGGACGGTGGAACGAACTGATAGTCCCCTGTCCAGTTGTACTGCAACTATCTCTCATTGTCACGGTCCTTCTCCTCTTATTTGACCAGAATATTCCCACTCCTTAAGTGGACACTCCATTCATCAGTCTCGCTATCGATTTAGAACCTCTCATCTCATTCTATCCATCGTTTCCATACCTTCTTCCCATCATTACCAATTCCCTCCACACACAATGATTCACTCATCAATGTCCATCCCTAAAATTCCTTTTTCACATACCAACATTTTGATCCACTTTTTTAAGGACTTTAGGTATATACCTCTGGGCCCCAAGAAAATTCCCTCTCATCTTTACTATATGGCTTAATAGTATCCACAACGATCTCAATAATATATCCTTCTAAAACGTTATCGACCCAAAATTAGACAACCCTTGAGATGGTATTATTAACACTCTCCAGTTGTCGAACCACTTGAGGTTTCCAACCCCTAGTTTTACTACCTTAAATTTTTTCTTCTTCTGAAGTGTTAGTCTTTCCAACCACTCATACAATATATTAGGGAATTCACTCAAAAAAATCTCATGGATATCTGAATAAACATACCTTCCTAACCATTCTCCCGTAGTTAGTCATGATCCCCTACTTTCTTTGTGAGAAAATTGTTGATTCTTTTTACCTATATAATCATGTATCTCAGGCTTCGTTGGGTGCCAAAACATGTCCCCTTCACAATGATCCAAGTCCTGACAACATAAACATTTGTTGGCTAAATCTGGACTAACACGAGTTCAAATTCAACTAGGCTAACAAAGACCCAAGGTACCAACTCGACAGGGTTTAACCTTGTCAACAACACCTGCAAAAAAAGTGAGGTAAGTTAGGATTTTTAATCCTCCCTTGGTCAAATGTCTATCTGTCACATACCCCAATTTTGTAAAATTATGTAAATTGTTTTATTATATTTCTGAGACATTATGTTAAACTTAATCCTAAGTAGGGATTGATGACTTAGCATAGTCAATAGTAATGGAGTGTAATTCAGAATATTTTATTATTAATAAATAAATTATGGAGACAACAGTAAGGGAGAGCTGTTAAAAAGAGGTTACTGGTCAAACTGGTGGATGGAACTAGGTGGAAAGGAAAAATACAAGTGGCAGCATCCTCAAACACTTCCTAAGTTGCAGGTGGCAACTTCCCTACATTTGGGGTCATGATCCCCCAAGAAAGTGGGATCAGAGCAGGTGGCTCATTAAATGACAGTTAACCCAAAAAAGACCTAGGCAATCTTTTAAAAGTACTCAATGAAGAGAGCTAAGGCTGCTCAGATATTTTCCAGAGAGAATTCATTCAGGTGAATGTTATTCAGGAAATTCATTGAGGAAAAAGGGAAAAATAGTAAGGAAGTTGTTTGAGAGGAATGCTGCAGTAACAACGGATGAGTAGAATTAGGTCTAATTATGGTAACCCAATTATATTTACTGTGCTAAATAAGAAATACTATTTACTTCTATGTTTGCATTACAGTAAACTCATCAAATGATCCAGTACTCCATAGGGATACTTAACTCTGATTTTATAAAGGAAAATAGCTATCTTATGCTCTAGTAATTTCCAACTTTCTATCAGTAAGATCTTAAGGAGATGATAGGAAAAGTTTTACCTTTAAAAGCTTGATAAACCTGGCTAGCATGCTTAAACTTTTACTGAATGATTTTGTACAACAAATTGTATTCTAATACTTTAAAGATTTATTAGTAGCGACCCGAACTTTACCTGTAATAGAAGGAAACTGATGCATTAGCTCGAAAGCTAAGTAAGCCCAATCCTTCATGACAAACCCACCTTGTGTCGCAAACAGAAAAATAATCAGTAACTGAAAAGAAACTGCTCTTTAAAGTAAAGTATAATCAATAGATCATTCAGTTACAATTCTAGTAACATAAACTAATCAAACAGTTAATGTCTGCATTTAATAAGATTATGTGCTATTAAAAAAAAAAAAAATTTAATTTTTCAGAATTTTTGGGGTTTTGACACTATCAGATTAATTTAGCCTAACTTAGGAACCTTAATTAATTATTTGGGTCCACTATTGCCATTGGGTCCACTTGGCATAATGGGGCCACATGTACCGTTTACTAGAGTGTGAGGAACACTGCTAGAGGTTAACTGCCACTTACTTCATGTGCATGCATCAGTTTGGGTGCCTCCTAGACCAATCCCTACATTTTAGGAGCCACTAGGAGTCCCGACACTAGCCTCCACCAGTTAGGTGGAGTTGGAACTAGTTAGTCTCAGTTAGCCTCCAGTTACTTTTAGTTAGTTCACAATTAGTTATCTAGCGCTAGTTATGCATGGCTAATGCATGGCTGCAAGTGGAGTAGGCACCTTTTCCCACCTACCACACTCAGCTGCATTGAGTTAACTAGTTATTGCTGATTGATTGAGTTGGTTGGACATCTGGGAGTGGATATGTTGGAATCTGATATTGATTGAGACACCATGAGTTAGATGGCCAATTAGATACAGTCACATCCAGTGGAGAGATTTGAATCCATCCCTAATTGATTTGAATTCTTTTCCTATGTAAACTATTGTAACACCAAATTTAATTATTGTGAATGATACTGTAAATTCCCGAGCAATACTCATCCGTTTCCTGTGTGGTTTGTTTTTTCAGTTTGTATCTTCATTCTCCATTTACTGCAATAATAATTCTGAACTATCTTCTTGAATATCTAAATGGAATTTAAATTCTAATAATTCTCTCAAAAAATCTCATGGATATCCAAATAAACGTACCTTCCTAACCATTCTCATGGAGTTAGTCATGATCCCCCACTTTCTTTGTGAGAAAAATTTCGATCCTTTTTATCTATCTAATCCTGAATCTCAGGCTTCGTTAGGTGCCAAAACATGTCCCCTTCACAATGATCCCAGTCTCGACAACATAACCATTTGTTGGCTAAATATGGACTAACCCAAGTTCAACTTCAACTAGGTTAACAAAGAACCAAGGTACTGATACGATAGGGTTTAACCTTGTCGACAACACCTGCAAAAAAAGTGAGGTCTCACCCGAGATACCTATAGAATCTACAAGAACCAAGTTTCTGCAGTAAATAAGGGGATCTTCTTTTATTAGAAATCAACATCAAGAGAATCAACATAATAAATACCATGATAGTATATTACAATCCATTCACAACCTTAAACATATTCATAAAACCAATTGAAGCTTTGTTGATTCGATTACTTATTCAGAAATTAACACATTATCACAGGTCACAACAATACCCAAAACAACACACACATTCATCATACACCATTTGTCACAAGAAATTCACCGTGGAAACCCAAGACGAGAGAAACCACAAAAGCAATCGTTAATTATCAAGAGTCGTGGTTTGAACACTTTGGTCTACGCACACAACCTGCAGAAATTCCTCCACAATCCCAATTACATTGAGTCTGCACACACAACTTTCAAATCAAAAATATACTCACGACTCTTATTCATATTCAACATAGCAATACAAAATCATTCTATCGACATTACAAAACTTGACTTCAACCAACCCCAAAGAGCCCAACCCATTATATTTTTTATAGGCTCTACTGGTTGAACTTACATCCCACGTTCACTACCCCAAAAGTGGACACAACTTCTAACTAACTCACCGACTTTTCCATTGGAATATGTTAATACAATTACTTTTCCCCTAAATTTGACCCAAAATTTTGGAGCTGACCATTTCAACACCCGCTTCGATGTAGCCTGTTCACACCTCGACCAAGATCCAAAACTTAAAGACCAAAATTAACCAAGAGACCAAAATTTTCCAAACTTTCCTAGGGTGAACATAGGACCACAAAATGACATAATTTATATTGACTATTTGGGAGGAACAAGTACATGTGAAAGTATAAACAAGCCAAGATCTGCATCATCAATATTAGACTTGGGAAATCATAAAATGATTACCACAAAAGGAGAATTCAATTCCAACATCAGGCATAGGTGGAGAAGATGACCAAGTTCCATAGAAAGTGCAATTGTAAGAAGTTTGATATTTACTTTTCAAATTCACAGAAGAGAGAAATCATTGCTACGCTTCAACAATTGAACGAACCTTAGTGTGTACTTTGACAGTTTTCCTCTCAACTCATGCAACGTTTTGGATATTCTAGTAGAGATTGGTTTGGTGACATTCAAATCATAATTTGGATCACTAGAAATTTTAGGTGGTTGAACATAAGCACATGGGTTCGTCAATTTAGGATGAGACAGTTGTTTTGGATTTTGACTTAAAAAAACATAGGAAAGTGTTCCTCTGTGTCTTTTCTACATCGTCTATTGGATCTTTTACTGCAATAGGGGTATTAGACCATCAACATTGGGTAATCTATCATTGGTTTAATGGGTGAGTGTGACATCCCAAGGGTTCTCCTTCAAGACTTGACATTTTAAACAACCACAAACTATCGGGGTGTCATAAAAGAGTTCTATCTCATAATGAATTACTGTCGATGAACCGGGATTGTGGCTTGAAGAAGACATGTTACAATTTGCAAGGTAAAGAAACTATCCATTTTCATCTATGAATTACTTGTGGCATCTTTCTCCTAGTAAGAGCTTATAGCGTTTTGAAACTAGTGGAATGTCTTGTGCATTCAAACTCGAACTTGAATCGGGATCATGCAATAAAGAATAAATCGGTATTCAAATTCACATGGATGAGTGACATAGTCAAAGTATAAATAAAACTTGAACATACTAGGGATGCAAAGGGAGAACTCGTTGAAATTTGAACATAATGGAATGAGAGAGAAGCTGAAGAACTGGCCATTTGATACTACAATTTTTTCACCCTACATTTGAGCCAAATCAACAATCAATATACTTCTCTACAACCATAAATGTTTTTCAAGAACTGTATTACAATGTAAATTCCAATATGGTTTGGAAACCATTTTGTAAGAATAAGGTGAGCTTAAGAAACATATATATACTATGAAATATTGTAATTGGTGTGATTGAATACCAAAACAAAATTTGAGATGAATGTATAGTTTTAAGGGACCCATGAAAATCCAACATTTAAAAATCAAACAAGTGTGTCTAGTCAAATATACATGCATCAGTGCAGTCCAACAACGTAAACACATAGATGCTTAACAATGTTAAACACACCGTGAAAGAATCTATGCAAAATCCCCCTCAAGAGAAAATATCCACTACAATTGGTAGCAAATATTTATAAATGCATTATACACAATTTTTCATTACGTTGCATTTTATAAACACAAGTGCATTAGGCATCATATCGATATGTGCACCGATGCATTTTTTTAAAGTTGCTTGAGGCAAGTGCTTAACAATGATAAATTCACCTTGAAAGAACCTCTACAAAATCCACCGCAGTAGAAAATATCCGCTACATTTGGTAGCGAATATTTATACATGCATTTTTACACCAGTTTTCATTTCGATGCATTTTGTAAACACAAGTACATCGGGGTGTCATAAGTATACACCCACACACACACCGAGGAATGGGATTTTTTTTAACTTCAGGGATTTCGGTGCATTTTATATATTAACGCACCGGTGTGGCATGGGCACTGGCACACTGAATTGCTGGAAATTCAAAATTAAAAAAATCACACAAGTTATTTTTGCTCTAAACTGAAAAAATGGCAGTAATTTTAAGTTCGAAAAGTAATTCTAAATTGTATTTAAAAGCAAAAAACCTAAACATTAAAAACTTCTATTGCTAAAACTTCCAGGGGATATCTTTCGAACATAGACTTACATAGATGGTGTTTGGAGAAACTAGATTATTCCTAGGATCGAAATTTGTCAGGTATGGTGAATGAAACAAAAACCCTGCATAGTGAAAATTTCATGTAAATATTATGATTGATCTTATTAACTTATTTAGAATTGAACTAGATTTAGGAAAAAAAACTTCATACTTACCTTTAATGTTGCAACCCTTATTTTCTCGCTACTTCTTTTCGTTTTATGTGGCTGCAAAATTTACATTAGGGTTTAAATATCTCTACTTTTATACACAATTACGATTTCACCTTTTAGGGATTTTAGATTTGTTAAACTTGTGAATATATATTGAAATCGTAGAGTGAGATAGGGCCATTTTTTAGATGGAATCTGTAACCATATCGACCCTCTAAAGTTTTTTTTGTTTTTATTTTTGCACCGAGAGGCGCTCTATAGCCCAGTATGGGGGAGATCTTGTAACGTTACGTAATGTTATGTAACGTTATTTTATTAATAATTTTTTTTTTAATTATAGGCCAAAATAAATGTCGGCCATAAAAAAAACCTAATATGGGGGTGATGTTGTAATCTTCCTACCTAACAAAACAATAAAAAAGTAAAAATTTAATTATTGGTAAAAAAATATGGGTGAGGAAAAAAACACAATATAGGGGAGATGTAATGTTTTTACTTAACAAAATAATAAAAAATGTTGGCATTGCACATGGTCTTAAAACCACGTGCATAAAAACCATGTGCATGGTTTTAAAACCATGTGCATAAAACTATGGTTTTAAAACCATGCACATGGTTTATGGTTTTAAAACCATGTGCATAAAAACCATGTGCATGGTTTTAAAACCATGTGCATAAAACTATGGTTTTAAAACCATGCACATGGTTTATGGTTTTAAAACCATGTGCAAGGCCTTCTAAACAACCCATCGTTTTATTGTACATGGTTTAGGAGGGTCTTGCACATGAAACATTACAACATTTCCCCATACATGGTTTTAAAACCATATGCAAGGCCCTCCTACAACCATGGGTTGTTTAGGAGGCCTTGCACATGGTCTTAAAACCATTTGCAAGGCCCTCCTACAACCATGGGTTGTTTAGGAGGCCTTGCACATGGTCTTAAAACCATTTGCAAGGCCCTCCTAAACCATGTACTATAAAACTATGGGTTGTTTAGGAGGCCTTGCACATGACATGAAGAAATGAAAAAATGAGAAAACATTGTGCGTTGCATGTCATTAATGGTGCACATTATCGAAACGTGCATCAATGCATTATGATAGTACAAATGCACTGATTTTGACGCATTTGTCTTTTTATAGAAACCAGCGTAGATCCAAATCCTAGGCTCTATCAAGCGCCAAGAGGGATAAAATCTCTTTGTAGGTATCCATTGATTTGATTCAAACCAAAAGACACATCTTTTTATTTAAGGTCCACATATAATATTTAATATTATTTATGGCCCACATATAATAT
>LPNX010657916.1:405942-490159 GCA_001517045.1 Pseudotsuga menziesii | reverse complement strand
TTGAATTCTAGGTCTAGAGATCATTTTTGCAAGACATTATGGTGCATAGGGAGTCAAGTCTCTAATTTTGCAAATGATAATCATCGAGTCTCCATTAGCAAGAAGTTTCTAAATCTGCCTGGCTCTTAGAATGTTTATCACTTGATTTAAAGCTAAAATAGGCTTCACAATAAGAGAAGAAACATTTTGCAGTTTGATCACAACCATAGACCTGCTTATTATGGAACCTTCTCAAAGAAAAGGTGAATATACTTTGCATAATTTTAAGTTTATTAATTATCAAAGCAACAGGTTGTGTTTTAATTTTTATAGCCCATAATGAGGAACATCTGAAAAACCTTGAAGCTCATGGATTCTTAATATTGCAGTAGACAAGAGGGAAAGTTTTGTTTCCGACTCTTTGTTTTTGATGCAGTGATGGCATTGGGCTTCGAAATCCTTTCAGGAAGGACTCTTCTTTGGACTATGAGAATGATAGTGATGATGAATGGGAAGAGGTACTCATCACTAAAGCTATTTGGTAAGAGTATTTGTAATATTTTTATTAGCTTTAGTTACAAGGAAAATTGTACATAGCTCTCAGGAATTAGTTTATCATAAACACTAGTTACTGGTAAGTTGTAATAGTAATAATTATGTAGTTTGTAGATTGATATCTATCATAAATTTGTTTGAATATCATAATTTTCAAGTAATAAAAACTTCTTAAAGGGTTCTAGCTCAATGGTAGATCACCTACCTAATTATAGGTAGGAGGTTGGTGGTTTGATTCCTCCATGCCCTATCATAAATTTGTGACTACAAAAAAGACTAAATTCGCATATATACGACTATTAGTAGCTAATTTCCCGTAGCTTAGTCGTATTTAGCTTAGTCATTAATATGTTAACATCTAGTAGTTTATTTAGTCGTATATTTGGTCATTAATGGTTGCAATCAGTGACTAAATCAATGACTAAATCAATGACTCACTTAGTGACTAAATCAATGACTAAATCTGTGACTAAATCAATAACTAAATCAATGACTAAATCATTAACTATCAATGACTAAATCATTGACTATCAATGACTAAAGCATTGTCTATCAATGACTAAATCATTGTTTATCAATGACTAAATCAATGACTACTAAGTCAAGCTATTAATGACTAGTGAAATACGACTAGCTATAAGATAGTTGAAATTTGCTACTATTAGTCACCAACTCAAAAATAGTCGTTTATAGCCTGATTTTGGTCATTTTTTTAGTCATTAATTTCTCATTTTCTACTAGTGAAAGGTAGAAAATTTGAAGAAATGTTCCCAAGGAGTAAACAATGCGTCTTCTCCACTAAGGGACTTTACCACCATATTAATTCATGACATGGTGAGACAATTTGAAATTTAAACCAACTATTTATCGCCACCTTGGATAGAATTGCACAAAACTCAAACACCATCTAACAAAAACTTGTTTCTTTACTACATAACTTCAATGAAACATAATGTAAAGCACATGTTAAATGATAAAACATTAACCACTTTTGATGGGGTTAGGTAAGGTGTCATTTACATTAACAATGACATGAAGGAAATTATTGTTGATTTCTCACCTATAATGTGTCGACCCCATATGAAGAGAACTCTTCCTCATCTACGATCCTTGTTGTAGAAACTATGAATCAAACCTCTAGACAAGCTTTGCAACGAGCCTTTGAAATATTAGCTTTCTTGAATTACTGTATGCAACCAAAACCAACATAGACTACTCAGTTATATATTATTCAAAGTATTGCTACAACATTGAAAATATCACTATTATTCTTACCCTTTGTAGAAGGAATTATATCTTTAGAAGGGTTTTATAACCATAATCTATAAAGTAACCATATGATCCTTCATGACAAGAGATAGCGAACTCACACCTGGAATTTTTCATTTAATTATAAAAAGAGACTTCAAATTTTCTATAAGAGAATGAATATTATATTGGATGTATGAAATACTTATCGATCAATGGTTTGTTGGATTTCATAGAAAGAGTTGTTTTCCCTATTGGAAATTAGGTTATACAAGGTGTGATCAAATTTCCAATGACACATTCAAGCAATGTATTGTCAATCTAAAAATTATGACTATAGGAATTTGTGACTGATATAACAAATGATTATTTGATCTCTTTTATATTTATGTTGTACTTTTGTCATTTGATTGTCAAATTATTGGTGTGATTCATATTTGAGGCTTGAAACCCTCCCATAATTTCAACGCGTGGATCTACTATAACCATGTCAAATTTCAGTGCATACAAACACAAACTGAAAAAATTCAACGTTGGCATCATTCACAAGTCACTTTGTGCAAGGTCAAGAGTACATATTAGGATCCTATAGGCAAACTATTCAAAATTAGGGGGGTCAAAATTTTATTAGATCAAGTTTTGGAAAGGGTGACTATGCTCATAAAGCCCCTAAAAAACAACTTCATAAAAATGATAATGTGACCTAAGGTACTCATGGAAATAAAGATAGTGTTGATGTTGAACGACCTTCCTCTAATATGAATCATAATAAATTACCAGCACTTAAATGTATCCTAAATAAGGAATGGATTAAAACTTAATTAAATTGTAATTTGTGTTGTTAATCACTTTATTGGTCAAATTCCTAATTCAATCATAAATCTTTTTCGACTTCAAGTGAAACAATGTGAGGTAAACTGGTGTGGTTAAGGTATGTTTCACTATAACAATGTGAAGTTAACTCTCAAGTTTGAAATATTAAAAAGTGTGAATCAGACTCAAATATCCTAGTTTCGTCCATTACGATTTACCCAAAAACCTCTGGAAAAAAACCTTCAGAAATGAAAAAATGACTCTTCTCTTCATTGTGCAATGACACCACTTCCCTCGACACACTAGGTCCCCAACTTTTATTATTAGTCCCTATGTGTGTGTGTGTGTGTGTGTTTTATATTCAATGAATTTTATTATTTTGCTTCCAAAATTTCCCTCTAACACATGCACACAATCATTTTTTTTACTATTTTTCAAATTCAAATTACAACCCTTGATATTCCAAGTGTTTGCAAAACTTTTACCATGGAGGCAAAGTATTCATAAATTCTCAATAATTCCAAGTCCATTGCTAGAAAAGGGTGCAAAAACTGTGTGACTGTATGCATGCCAAGTGTTGTAAAAGTGATTTATAGTAAAATATATCAATAAATTAAGAAAAAAACTACTTTGCAAACAAATTCCTCAGCGTGCATTATTAGATGTTTTTTCAAGGTGCATTCTTGATGGTTTATTCAACATGCATTCCTTAGGGTTTATATTGCATTCATTTCTTATGGTTTATTCAGTGTGCATTCATCCTGCATTCAATGTGCATTCAACCTGCCTTAAACCTAGAAAACCACAATGTCAATTCAAATAGGGGTGTCCTCTTCCACGACAATAATTGACACATGAGGTTCTCGGAAGGAGAAGCTCACAGTAAAAAAAATAAAAGAGCGTGCCGATACATGGATATATACAAACAATTTTCCAATAGGTATGCTAGATATCCTGAAAAGAGCATAGGTTTTTGAATTTATATTTAGAAAGTTCGATTTCCAAAATGATGAGATAGATGAGGCCCTAAAAAATTATGATTATATAGCCATGGAATTAAAAATATTTGGGCAAAGGATTTACTTGGAGCTTGATTTGGGTTCAAGAGAAATGAACATTCCATGCAAAGGGGGAGCAACATTTAACTCCATTAAAACTCTTGAGATAGAAAAGATTGAAATGACCAATAAAATATGTGGGAAAAATGTATTTGTTTCGAGCAATGGATTAAGAATGAAAGATGTTCACGAAGGACTAAACAAATTCTTTATTCAACTTGTCTTTAGGAAAATTAGGAATCATCACAAGCATGATATTTCTGGTGACTGCATGAGGCTAGTTATTCATTGAGTTGAAGACAGGGCCATAGATGTCCCCCATCTGTTGGCTAAAAAAATACATTATGCTCCACAAGAAAGTAAAATTAATAAGCTTAATTTCAATTTCTCAGGAACATTGCAGAAAATTATTGACTTGTATTGACCCAGTGTTCAAACAAGGCCTCTTAAAACATACATTAGGAAACCAAGAAAGAAAACCATTGAGGAAGAACCTGAACAAGCTCCAATTGAAGGTGTGGAAAATTTTGATGATACAATTTTCCATGCTGAAGTTATCGATGCCAATGGTGTAATTACATGTATGGACAATTATATGAAAAAATGTAATGATGGTTTTTCTATAATAGACATAAATACTTTTAAAGAGTTGGAACTTCAGTATAATTTCCCTGTTACAGGTGATTCAACATCTACATCTCCAAGTTTAAATGTGCACAATCCAACATATAGTTTTGATAACGGATTTGTTTTCTCAATCTGTAATAGAATGCTCCATTACAAACAAGTTGCAAGGGATGATTATTCCTCTATATATACCTGGAGAGAAAAGTGCGAACTAAAGGAGAATGAGATTTTATATTGCATGAAGGAGATTGCAGCATTGCAATAAACAATTGTGCGGTTAACACAACAACCAAAGAAAGAGATCAACATCAAGGATAGAATTATTGATGAATTGAATAGTGAGGTATCTAGAATTAGAGAGAATTTTATGAGGGAGATAGATGCACTAAGTGAAATGTTTCATGAAATTAAGGCTACATTTGACACAAATTAGTAAACATGAAGATGATTTGAGAAGAAGACCAATGGTTCATGATATGCCTCCATTGACATTCGTTGTTACTTATGAGGATGAATCAGTTAAGAAAATGAATGAGAAAGATAAATTTTTTGAAATTTTAAAGGCTGAATTTGCAAATAAATATAAAGAGGTCCAAGATAATCATGAATCATAGGTTAAAGAATACAAGAAAACAATGGCTAGGTTGAACAAAACTTGCAATAGGAAAGATAGTAAGTTGAAAGAGAGATATCTTGAAATTATACTAGCAAGAATCAATATTAAAGAACTTCAAAAGGAAAAAGATTGACATAGTAAATAATGTGGTACTAAGGGTGGTGATATCGCTAAGGGTAAGGGTAAAGGTAAAAGTTGGGGTACATGAGTAGAACACATCGATAAGGGTAAGGGTAAAGGTAAAGGTCGGGGTACATGAGTACAACAAATGCCTTCAATGAAATCAGAGAATCCCTAAAAGCACAAGAAAATATTCTACATGACACTATCGCATCGTTGAATGTTGTGGGTGATATGTATGCCTCACCATCAATTATTGAATCATTGAAGTAGAAGGTAGTTGGGGGAGATAAAAGAATTGATGATATAAATAAGGAACTCATGAAAGGATGAAAAACACAACAATTGGGATGTGATAAAAATTGAAATCCCATATTTCAAATTTGCAGTAGCAATTACAGAGGCCTACACATGAGGCAATACCAGTTTTGTCTATTGCAAATGAGGAAAAATTGAGGGAATCACAACTTGAGGATAACATAAAACAAATCACTAATGGATTGGCTATATCTAAGTATGAACTTAAATCTACAAAGAAATATCTTGGAAGAGTGGAGAAAGAGCACTCAGAGAAATATAACAATAATTTCGAATGGTCAAGCAACTAATGCAAGATAAAACCAACTTGAAAGACACATGTTCTAATAAATTTCATGAAATTAAAAAAAATTATTGGATAATTGTTATAGCACTAGAACAATTACAGGCATCTACAAAAGGAAAGAGATACCATATCAGATACTCTTCTTCTTAATAGGAGAGCTTGCATAATCCTCCCAAGCATCCTAGAGTTACATAATAGAAATTTTCAGGTACTGTATCTATGTATATAGATTTCAAGATTTAATATATATCATTATTTTATGTTAACATGCATTATATATCATTATATTTTATGTTAAAGTGCATTATTGAATAAATTGGCGGTTATTTTTGAGGAATTACTTTTATGTCTCCTTCATGGATTTTTTATCTGGTTGTGGTCTCACTTAGATATAGTTACTATTTTATTTTTGGACAATGCAATGGAATTTCATAAGCTGATAGCCTTACTGAGCCGAGAAATCGATGCTATGAAATGTACTAATTTTATACTTGAAATACAAACTAAGTATTTTTTCCATAATAGAACAAATTTACAATATGCTTAGTGCATCATAAGGAAAAATTAACAATAGTAGAACAAATTTACAATACCATGACAATATTTTCATAATTAAATATAGATAGCAAAGAGAAAACACCAATTGGGGGGGAAATGAGAATCAATGTCCTTTATCAACATTAAAATAATATAATTTAAATTATATCAGATATTACATTTCTTCAATTAAAATATACCTGTAATTTATCATAACTTTATATATAAAAACTTAATAGATGTGTTCGCTACTCTATGTTTCTTACCTATACACAATGAATTTCACATAATGCAAGCTGAAGAAAAACTTGGGATGTTGTAAGAAATATGAAGTAAAATTATATAAGGATCAAAGTACACACATTACAACGAAAAAATGTGTAAAAACATTAAATAGTCTACAATTTGAATCAATCAAATTTACCAATAAATGAATCCTGAGCATGCATTTTAGTGAAGCAATGCAATTTTGGCCCGCTTCATAGAAATGCACACCCATCCTTCATTACAATTCCAAATTGAATGATTCAACTTTGGGAGTATTTTTTTAATCATTAAGACCATTAATACAAGTAAGTTTTTCCATTTTTTCAAATAAAAATTTTGTTGTGCAAGAATACTCCAAATTGGATTGATTTCAAAGGGTAAAATTCAGGGTTTCTGTGCCTCAAATAAATACAAACCAAGACCTGTACTTAATTTTCAATGTGATAGTGATTAGTCCAATGTAAATATAAAATCATTTTCTACAACATATTATATTTATTTTCCTAAAAGGAAATGTTATACATCAAAATTCGAGTCTACTGGAATAATAATTCATCATATCTATCAATGATCACGGTTGAAACAAATATGCACTATCTAACCAAACCAACTACACTCCCAATAATTAAATTTGAAATGAGACAATGTTAGAGAAATACCTAACCTATATAATATTGCATCAGGTCTGATAAATATCCTACATAACTATGTTTCCCCACTTTATGGCAACATTCAAAATATGCCAGATGAAGCAAAACTTGGAATGTTGTATGAAAAACTAATGTGGATATCATTAATATTCTTCCTCATCCAACTCATCATATGAATCATCTCGTTCATAATCTATGTTGAAAGGATTGGCCATATCAACATCATTATCAATGTTGTCATTTCCAATCATATCATACTCTATATCATCATCAAGAACATTGTATCCTATGATTTGGTTCTACTTATTCATCAAGTTATTTTTTTGACACATGATCGTTATCATATTCATCCAGATCATTGTCTCCAACATCCCCTTGAAATTCTTCGATGTCTTCGTCTGACACAGGAACTAGTTGCTCCTTTACATCATCTTCTTCTTCAATATCTTGTTCTTATGATACATTATACTTTATCGGACTTCCTCTTGGATCATATATAAGAACATATTACCAACCCACTCTACCTCGAACCTTTGAGTAAAATACCCATTCACATTGGCTCTGATCTTGTCTCAACATTCCTTGTATTAACAATGGTAAATCCGTTAGCATGCTCAATAAAAAATATTTCAGGATCACATTCATTCACTCATAGGCTATACCATTTGACATCAAATAGAACTACTTTGAAGGATTCAAAGTAACAATCAAATATATCTTCCAAATACCCATAGTATTGATTTTTAGAGACTTCTAGACATCTGTGTTTTCTATGAGAAACATTAGTAACCTTAAATACTACAGTTATCCCACTATCATAAGTTTTCCTCTTTTCATCCAACTTTTTGATGCAAAATTTGTGTCCATTGCACCACATAACCTTGTGGCGTTTCACCTAAAATATGATAAACATGAAAAAAATTGCACTGCCAATAAATAAACATATATATACTTGGAAATTATGCAAATTAAGAAAAAAATCACACCATTTACATCAACATAATATCCTAAATTAATTTCATGTTTATATTTTAAACCATGTGCTAAATTAATTTCCTCCCATGCAATATTGGCAACTCCTTCACATTCAACTTCTTTAACCAATGTAGACACACCTTCCTATGTTAAAATACCATGAGTACATTCTATACATCCTTCTATCCATACCTTCATCCAATCAAAATTGTTTCCAATGTATAAATGTGTTGCATCCCACTCTAAAGCAAATATATTAAAATAAAACAATTTACGTATAATTAGTTACCATGGTATACCTTCATAATAATAGTGGATTATGTAGGAAGAATAAAATGCAAATAAGCGTGACAACATAAATACAACAAGACAAATGTATTATAAATTTCAACCTTCTACTTACATCTAATTTTCCTCTTTCTACTTTTCCCTAGTAGGTGCTCCCATTCAAATTTGTTGATGGAGTTGACATCCCAAATGCAACCCACGTTAATATCTTGTTGACACAGATCCATCAATAGGGGTTCACTCTCTGTTGAAACCCTTAACTCAGCGATCTCCCTGAGCACCGACCTAGACAGGGTTTACCCTATACAACACCACCTACAGAGTAGATGAGGTCTCACCAAAGGTGTCTAAGGGAGAACTATCAAAACCATGTTTCTGTAGTAAGGAGGGTTTACACATCTAGTCTTCGAATATCGCAGAATTACTTTGTAGATACAAGAATTGGTTCATTTATCACAAATTAATATAATTACTTATCAGATCACATCAATATGTTTAAATCGCAGGAGGAGAATGATACATAAACATATCTACCATCTGTTGAGGCCTGGAAAACTGCAGGCAACAATAGCAAGGGATTCTTCCCAGTCAACGTTCCCAACTAGCCCATGACTTTTTGGTGTAGGGAATCCGTCTGGTTTGCGGTCTGGATACCGTAGGTCAAGTAACAAAAAATTAAAAGGTTTTACCGGTTGCGGCCCAGTCCACCGTATATATTTTTGTATTTTGACTTAAAGGATGATATACAAGTTCCTACTTAACATGCAGAGTAATAAAGAATGCAAGGAGTATTCACAATGTGATGCACAGGTTCTTACCTCTCGTCTTAACTCTCAAGCATCTAAATCACACACACAACTAGAAATTAAAACTAACTACCTACCTATCCCCAGGGAGCAAACTAGTAACTTATTGATGAGTAGTGTATCTTGTGCATGCATTATAAGAGGAATTACAGATAGCCGATATTTCTTCCAAAAAACAAATGAACAATTAAAGATATTTAAACAACCAGATAGCTAATCGCTTAAGAACAACATTCATTACTCATGGCGGCATTTTCATAAAATAAACTAGAAATCATTTAAACAAGAATGTAGGTCTTGAAAGTCAGAACGATCTCACAGTTAGTGGACAAAAGCTGAAAACAAAATAATTCCTCTTCAACAAGTCCATAGCATAGCATTTGAATGTTCCACCATACTTTCTCCGACAGGCAAACTGTAATTATTTATTGCAAAAGGAAGTAGTTCTTCTTACAATATCTCTTTACTAATCTAACTGGGAAAAGTCCCTTTTTTCCTCTAAGTCCTCTATATTTATACAAAAGAATAGGACTGTTGGGCTGCCCACAAATAACTCTTGGGATTCCCCAACTCTTCGCCTCCCAAAATTTACTTTCACTAAGTGTTTACAAGTTTACAACATATTGCAAAAGTGAACAAATGTTCATGAGGAGGGCCCCACTTGATTATTTAGAAATTTATTCCACGCTGAAGCCTCTGAGGCGATGCTTTCAAATTCAGAAGGTTCCAAAAATCGAATATTTATCTCGAATTTTGCAGCATGGTTCCTAATGGCTTCGATTCTAGCTGCACTCAGGCGAAGCTGATCTTCTAATAGCTACGGAATGATCTACCTCATTCCTTAAGGTCTGTTCATCTAGAGCTTTAATGTGTTGTATTCTTCTTTCCTCTTCTTGGTACCTTTTCTACAAAAATTTCCACAAACAGGCTGTGGTCCGGAAAAGCATCTATTCTTTGTTCAGCCTCTACCTGGCATCGGTTATAAGTAATCAGAAGTCTTATAAAGAATTCTGTACATGCCCCTTTTATCTTTCTAACAGCCTTCTTGAACTCCTCGGCTGTGTTTATGGAAAACTCCAATAAGTCATAGTCCTTCCTAAGGGCCTGTCGATCCTTTGAGGGTAACTCTGCAGGAGCTTCTTCATTGGTTTCTATTCTTGCCATCCTTGCTTTCAGGACTTCTAGGATGTCCTGAGATCTATCAAAAAAATATGAGGAGGTCTCCAAAATCTCCTCCAACTGGCCATCTACCTGCAAAACCCTGCATCTTTCCTCTTCTATGGCCACCTGCAGCTGAAGCATCTTGGCTCTCTGTGCCAGAACGTGTTCTTTGAAAGGTTGGAGACTAACTTGTTGTTCTCTGGATTCCTCTAAAGCTTCTCAGTGAGGTAATATTCTCTTGAATTTTTGCCTCCTGCCCTTGAGATTTCCTCTCATTCGCCTCCAAGGTAGTCTTCTGCAACTCTAGATCCTTTATCCTATCTAGCAGCTGTTCGTTATCTACCCTCAACTCTTGATATTCCTGTTGTACTTTCTCAAGACACTCTTGGGTAGTCTCCATAGATTTTCTCTCTATTTGGAGAACCTAAAGTTCAGCCTTTGAAGACTTGATTTCCCTTTGTATGTCTTCAAATTTTCTCTTTAACTTATTGTTTTCTTCTCTTTCCTTTCTCATGGTATCTTTTAATTGAGAAGAATACTTCTTTGAATGCTCCAGATCTGTCATTATTTTATCTACATTGTCCTCTAAAGCATGGATCAATGTAGCCCCTGCTCTGATAGTGAACCTGGGGTCTCTGTCTGTCCTGTATACAATGGTTGTATCATTTATCATCTTACCAGACAGCCCCCCGGTTTCAACCTTCCTCTCGGTTCTTTTTACTATCCTTTTCTTTTCTTTATCATAAAAAATAGTATTAAAATTAGGTACCTCTTTCCCTTTCTTCTGTTCAAAGGGGATTTGTATAAGGGTGGGGACCATAGAATGTCCTGGTGTGCTGACAGTAGGTACTTCAAGATCTTGAATGTCGGGGTTTTCCACGTCTTGGGCCTGAATGTCTGCTGCGTCAGAGGCTGATTGTTCTGTCACTGTTTGGGTTAGCTTCATCTTCTCTACCTCCTATTTCTTCAGCTCCTCATCTAACTTCCTTTTTCTTTCTTCTTCTTCGATCTTGGCATCTTCTTCTGCCTTTTTGGCTGCCTCTTGTGTAGCTCTTCTTTTCTCCTCCTCCTCTCCCTTTAGCCATCCTTTGGCTTCTTGGGATAATATTTGAGCTTCTTCGTTTCTTTTCCTAGCTTCCTCTTCCTAGGACTTTGTCTGCTCATCCTGTCCCTTTCCACCTTTAGTGGTAATTTTCTTTTTAAACCTTTTCCTTAAGGCTTTCATGTTTAGTGCACTACGAAAAATGGACTCTTCTCTGTCCCAGTGGCTAGTGTACTCAAAATGGACATTAGCCTCTTCGCAATGCTCTGCAACCTTGTTATGGGAGTCATTCTTGTTGAAAGGTATTTCCCCAAAATAGAACTTCTCCAACTCCTCCACGAATTCATCGGCCTTCTTTACTCTAGTAAATTTGTAACTCCCTAATCCGAAAGGAAAAGGTGGGTATGCTGCCTTCTTATGTTCGAATAAAAAACTTCCTATGCCATCTAGAAATACTTGCCTAACTACCTCTTTGTGAATCACATAGTTTGTGGCATACTTAGGTAGTAGTGAGGGTGCTCTAGAGCGTCTAAATATTCTCAAATAGAGCCCCTCCTCAGTCAAGTAATAATCAACATACTCTTCAATCACTTGCAATGCCTCCTTCAACGTGCAGTCACATTCCTTTAAGAAAATAAGGGTATATAATGGCATAATGAAATGCTCACACACCTCCCTGTAGTGACTGTGGTATTTATGGGCCCACAGTGGCTTGTATGCTGATTAAATGGGTGATCTTTCCCGGTCCCAGATGCATCTCAGGTTAGGGAAGGGTTCATTGCATAGTATGCAATCAATTAGTATGGAGCTCATATAGAACTCTGATTTATTTTGGGACACACCTCCTAATGCTGATACCATGTAGGCCGAGAGGCTATTGGACACAATATTAGCCGAATTGAAAATGGTCCCCTATGTTGCAACATAAAAAATTATCGGCACCCACTCCAATTTGAAGCTTTTTCCATGGGCTCTCCCAAAAACCCTATTAAGAATCAAGGCAATGAACTTGTAAGGGGTTCTTAGGCTTGTGGTGTCATATTCTCTAGTTGTCCTGGTTCTAAAGTTTTTTCTAGGTGAGAGCATCCTCTTGAGTGTCTCAACAAGATCCATCCTAATGCTTTTCAGCCAATATTTAGGTAGATATGTTTGTGCTTTTGGCAAGTGGTAGTCCAGGTCTACATATCCAGGGCTATAGGCAGCATAACCTTGTTTATCAACATTCTACAGAATCATGGTGGTCACATCTGCCCTGGGAAAAATACACCCAATCACTTCAGAGCATGGAAAGAGTTTAGGTGTCATAGCAATATTCATTAATGAAGACCTCTCTATGTTGACATAGATGTTTTCTTCCTCAAAGCCTATGTCAGGCACCTCTCGATGCGTAATCAATATGTAGATTTCTCCCCACTGATATTCCGGCACTACACCAATTATGCATTTGGTGTCTTCATAAATATATTCCACCCTGGTGATGACTTTGACGTTGGGTTCTTCTTTGACTGCGGGAGCCTTCTTCTTTTGACGCTTAGAAATTTTAAGTTCCGAGGAATTTCCCTGTCATGTACAGAAAGGTATTTTAGGTTCAACTAGGTAGTTTTCGGACAATTTTAAAGATTATGATAAAATATAAAGGTTTTACCTCATTTGCATTAAACATAACTACAATTAATAAAAAATGAGCAAAATTCATTCAACAAATCCTCCTGCCTGAAAAACTGGAACCAACTTAGTACAACAAAGTTAGAGTGTGGGAAAACAAGGTCTATGTTACAAATGAAACAATCTTGGGCTCTCTAGGGGCATCATGACCACTATGTTACGTGGAACACCTGAGGGAATTAATTTATAAACTCAAAGGGGATGGTTCAGGAGATAGCACTGTAAATTTTCATTCTACGGTCCATCTTAGACTGGGCGATGCTATACTACCCCAGATCGGTTCGGGTTTGAATTCGACCGCGAACCGGGTCATTCTAAACAACGAACTGAAAACAACACTGAGGTCTTGGTTTGAAATATGCGGGTGACCGGACCAGTGGAAACAAATCTGACATTGCCCAGGAAAGCCATGAAAATCTTCCCCGAATGACCAAACACAAAATGGGGCAAACTGGTGCAGACAGCATAACGGTTGTTTGCACCGGTTTCCCCAACCATTGAGTGCAGGGTAAAAGACCATAATGGCCATGGAAGAAAAACACTCCGTAGGATACACATAAATATCCTACTAACAATCACACTACTCGCCTCAGCATATATACATGTCACGACGCGAAATTGAGTGAAAACCCTAACCGCGGAAACAAGAAATTAACTTGTCCAGTCGAACGAAATGGGATAATGAGTACAAGGGCCTACATGGCATTGCTGCATGATTGGTAGGAGGAAAATCATTGAGCTTCCATGATGGAGCCACCTAGGAATGAGGGTACTGACAGCGAGGGTCCTTGTTAGCTCAAACAAAAACGACACCGCATAGAAAGTCCAAACATAACAATAAAATTATAAACTACCTGACCCAATATATATATATCCTCGGTCAACTATACTCAACGGGAAAAGATCATTGGGTGGTAAACAATAAGGTATCAGAGAGCATATCAACATTTCCTCCCGTAACGTCGGCCGATGAAATAGTTGGGAGAACCGCTAAGGCATCGGGGAGAAACGAAATGATATTCGCATCGGAGCTCACAATATTAAATCATCGGAACGATAGAGGGATGAAGAGCCGCAATGGCGGAAACATAAAAGACATCGAGTGCCGCAAACTGGAAAAATCAGAGAAAAAACCAACCTAAATTTAACCAAGAAACCTCGGTACCACGGAAAATAACATCAAACCATGCCGGAAAGACAATGCTTTTCAAAGCCGCAACGGTGGGCGCCGAAAACTCAAAGATCAACGAAACAAAAATGCGGGGTCTAAAAATGTAATGTAATGTGCTATCCGCAACTGCGGAAAATTTAGCGACAATATGTCCCGATGGGAGTCCAACCAACAGCCGATTGAGACAAATAAGCGATTAAAGGCATCGGAGAAAACAATCAGTCCCGGTTTATTGTTACTTCTTCGCAACGACGGGCGCGCAGATGACTAGATTTTCGATTTGAACATCAAAATGCTTCCGACGGCAAGGTAAAACTTAAAACAAATAGTGAAAAATTTGGCATAAAAATAGTCTTTCCTCAAAACATCAAACAAACTAAAAAAATCTAGGCCAAACTGAGTTAAAGGAGGGTCCCGAATTTTTTTTTTGAAATTTTGGGAAAATGTTGCAGCGGCAACAATTGGCAACTACCTGGTGAACCCCAGACTTCTGACTTAACTTCTTCCCAGAGTAAAAGAGTGTTTGATCGTCTAGCTCACAAGTTGAATTCTTCTAGATGATTGCATTCCTAATATGGAGAAAACATGCATTTAAATAATCGAGAAGCAGCCCATTCTTTGGGGAACACTCAAAATATTTGCAGGTCCGGATAACTCTTTTGAGGCCTAATAAGTGAGATTTATTTTACCTCTGTCTTTAGGTAGTTTCTAGCTTGGACACCACAGGATCGTAACATATGGTAAACAACACTATTCATTTGTTCCTCATTCCCATGCCAATTGCACTTTTGTGCCATTTGAACTTTTGTTCTTTTGAGTCCTCCATCTGCCTCTTTTTCTGAATTTTATTCAGGCTCTTCTATCCATAGTGTCCTTTTGTGTGAGAGAAGAATTTACTTTTCAGATCACGGACGGAGAAGAACTTTTGGCAATTTGAAATTCATGTTTCTGATATTTTTCTTTGATACGCATTGATTCTTTAAGGATTTTTTACTCTTGACATCCTTTAGGATTTCTGAGATCATGACATGGGATCATTTATATATAGCGAACTGTTTACCTTGCTTCCTCTCCGTGGGCCCTTTTCCATCACTCCCTAGGACATGTTAGATGTGAAATGGATGGAGCCTCGAAATAGTATTCCAGACTTCTTAATTCTGAGTTATTTCAGGGGTTAAGTAGGGCTTCGATGAACGCATGGCCAATTAGGAAAACTCCCCACTAGAAGACACTCCATTATTTAAAACACACAGTCTTTTCCTCAAGATTTCAGTTAATTAAGAATCCTGATGTTTTCCATGCAACCAAAAATTTTCCTCTTTATTCAAACCAAAATAACTAAAAACAAAGCGTTAAGCCAAAACAAGACATCATCAATTTATTTATGTACAAAAACATTAAAGAAAAAGAAAAATGTGTACCCACCCCTGAAAATCCTTCAATCTAGTGAGTCAAGGGGCTAGGCTGGATTGTAGACATGAGATGCTTAACCATGGTCTAATTGTGCTAATTTTGAAATCAAAACCATGTCTACTAATATACTCTCAATCTCATCAGCCTGAGGAAATCAAAGGAGATCAGGCTGAATGTCAATAATATTTCTGGCATGATATCTTAGTTCAAGCTCCGTTAAATAATTTCCCAGAATAGAATTAGCAGATTCATTTCCTCCCCCCAGCTTAGTGATAGTATGTTTCATGTAAGGTTCTCTTAGAATTTTGATCTGACTTGGGGTGCCCTTATGAGGTAACCATAAATGAGACCAGTCTGAAGCAAAATAGCCCTTTAGCCTGGCAGACCAATCTCGGTTCAGAATAAGCCCATATCCATCTGGTATGTCAGCCACCATAATGTCAATAAATTGACATATTTTGTTATTTGTAGATAAATGAATGAGAACATTCTTCATTTCCCCCACTACTTTAACACTAGTTCTATCTAGTTGAATAACTTCCCATGCAGTGGGTTTTGGCTGCCCATTAATTTTCTTGCAAACTGCGAGCGACATAACATTTACCGATGACCCAGAATCTACCAAACAATTATGTACCTTATGATTCAACATTTCTAGAGTCAAAAGGAAAGGTGGGGTTTTGGCTTTCTCTTCCCAAGTTGATTCAACATCTTCCTCCACCGACTGATTTTCAGTGGGCACTTCCTTTTCTGGTTCCTCAATTTTTTTAGTGTTTCCTTTATTAACATCTTATTTTTCTATAAGCTTGGCATGCTCGTTTATTTGTTTCGTCTCCTGGCTGAAAATGGTAACTTTGGGTATTTCATTTTCATTATCGTTCTTTGACTGTCCCCTGACATTCTTTTGCAATTTCTTAATCTTTGAGACTATTGTGTTGTCTTTAGTTACCAAATTAGGGTCTTTTTTTATTGTTGGTACGTTTTCAGGTTTAAGAGTGCTTTTTTCTGTATCGAAAAGCGAGACACAGTCCCATAAGAACATGGTATCATCTTATTGTTTCTATATGGTCTTATTATTCTTTCCATCTCCGTCACTGTCTTTTGTCAATTTAGAATCTAAGAGTTGGTTCATTACCAATGTCATCGAATTTAACCATTGAGGACAATTCTTTTTAGAATGAGGTTGTTGGTGAAAAGTACATAAATTATCCTTTCCCACCTCTATCAAATTCATGGATGCTGAATTATGTGGAGGGGTTTTGAATTGGTTGTTATCCTCCCTTTTGTAGTAGGGATTATAAGCTTTCTGATATTCCTTTTCTTTCTCCAAATCTATTATTCTGTTGGAGAGTTTTTGCATCATTTTTAACATTCCCTCAAAATCATGTGATTGCTCCTCTGTAGGCTTAGACAGCAATAAAGTTATTTTCCCGGCATTTTTTTCTCCATGTTGCTCGGGATAATATTCTATACTTTCCCTTTCATCCTATACCCTTTCTTATTCTTCGTAAGTCTCTGCTAACGTAGGTTTGACCTTCATTTTGGAAAACATGGCCAACTCACGTCCCAGAGCTGAGGTATAATATTCAATTAGGACCTTGTCTGAGGGTCTGTCAGTTTCAGAAAAATTCTTAAGATAGGCCACGAATCTTTGGGTGAAACCATGCACCTTCTCTTTTCTTTCCTTCTTCAAAGAGCATAGTCCTTTCATGAGTGCTGCATGTGTCTTTTGGGCTACATACTTGCTTCTAAAAATTCTTTCAAAGGTATCCCAATCTGGGATAGAGTTTGCAGGAAAACCAAAATACCATGATGCTGCTGTGCCTTTAAGAGTATGTGGGAAAAGTATACCAACTACATCTTCGTATTCCCCAGCCCTTAACCCTTCTATTGCCAAATAGAAGCTTTGCAAGTGGTCATGTACGACAACCTTCTCATCAGGATCAAACTTAGGCAACAAATTCTCAAAATCTTGAGGTAGGTTGTGAAACAGAGGTATTAGGTTTAAGGGTGATCTAGCTTTCCAAGCCGGTGGTGGGTTGGGATGATTTACATTTATACCTGCCATGAGCAGAGGTGAAAGAACAGGAGCTTGAATAAGGAGCACTGTAAGGTGAAACCGGGCTTACTTGCTTCAAAGGTGGAACCAATTCCTGTAAGTCTACTTCTACAAGTTCTTCCAAACTCTAAGCACCACTGAGTCTTCCAATAAAAGTACTTGGGTCAGGACAAAAAGCTTCCAAAAATATCACTGGTGGGGTACTCTCAGGAAAATGGGTTTCCTCAGCCAGCCATGCACTGGCATCCCTCCTTCTAGCACCAGAAACTATTGAGGCCTGGAAAATCACAGGAAACAATAGAAAGGGATTCTCCCTAGTCAATGTTCCCAACTAGCCCGTGACTATTTGGTGTAGGGAATTCGTCCGGTTTGCGGTCAGGCTACCGTAGGTCAAGTAACAAAAAATTAAAAGGTTTTACCGGTTGTGGCCCGGTCCACCATATATATTTTTGTATTTTGACTTAAAGATGATATGAAAGTGCCTACTTAAAATGCAGAGTAATAAAGAATGCAAGGAGTATTCACAATGTGATGCGCAGGTTCTTACCTCTCGTCTTAACTCTCAAGCATCTAAATCAAACACACAGCTAGAAATTAAAACTAACTACCTACCTATCCCCAGGGAGCAAACTAGTAACTTATTGATGAGTAGTGTATCTTGTGCATGCATTATAAGAGGAATTACAGATAGCTGATATTTCTTCCAAAAAACACATGAACAATTAAAGATATTTAAACAACCAGATAGCTAATCGTTTAAGAACAACATTCATTACTCATGGTGGCATTTTCATAAAATGAACCAGAAATCATTTAAACAAGAACGTAGGTCTTGAAAGTTAGAACGATCTCACAGTTAGTGGACAAAAGCTGAAAACAAAATAATTCCTCTTCAACAAGTCCATAGCATAACATTTGAATGTTCCACCATACTTTCTCCGACAGGAAAACTGTAATTATTTATTGCAAAAGGAAGTAGTTATTATTACAATATATCTTTACTAATATAACTGGGAAAATGTCTCTTTTTTCCTCTAAGTCCTCTATATTTATACAAAAGTATAGGACTGTTGGGCTGCCCACAAATAACTCTTGGGCTTCCCCAACTCTTTGCCTCCCAAAATTTACTTTCACTAAGTGTTTACAAAATTACAACATATTTCAAAAGTGAACAAATGTTCGTGAGGAGGGCCCCACTTGATTATTTAGAAATTTCTTCCATGCTGAAGCCTCTGAGGCGATGCTTTCAATTTCAGAAGGTTCCAAAAATCGAATATTTATCTCGAATTTTGTAGCCTGGTTCCTGATGGCTTCGATTCTGGCTGCACTCAGGTGAAGCTGTTCTTCTAATAGCTACAAACTAACTGCGGAATGATCTAGCTCATTCCTTAAGGTCTATTCATCTAGAGCTTTAATGTGTTGTATTCTTCCTTCCTCTTCTTGGTACCTTTTCTGCAAAATTTCCACAAACAGGCTGTGGTCCAGAAAAGCATCTATTCTTTGTTTAGCCTCTACCTGGAATCGATTATAAGTAATCAGAAGTATTTTAAATAATTATGTACATGCCCCTTTTGTCTTTCTAATAGCCTTCTTGAACTCCTCGACTGTGTTGATGGCAAACTCCAATAAGTCATAGTCCTACCTAAGGGCCTGTCAATCCTTTGAGGGTAACTCTGTAGGAGCTTATTCATTGGTTTCTAGTCTTGCCATCCTTGCTGTCAGGACTTCCAGGATGTCCTGAGATCTGTCAACAAAATATGAGGAGGTCTCCAAAATCTCCTCCAACCGGCCATCTACCTGCAAAACCTTGCATCTTTCCTCTTCTATGGCCACCTGCAGCTGAAGCATCTTGGCTCTCTATGCTAGAACGTGTTCTTTGAAAGGTTGGAGACTAACTTGTCACTTCTATGGCTTCCTCTAATGCTGATGTTAGTGAGGTAATCTGCTCTTGAAGTTTTGCCTCCTGCCCTTGAGATTTCCTCTCATTTGCCTCCAAGGTAGTCTTATGCAACTCTCAGATCCTTTATCCTATCTAGCAGCTATTCCTTCTCTGCCCTCAACTCTTGATATTCCTGTTATACTTTCTCAAGACACTCTTGGGAGGTCTCCATAGGTTTTCTCTCTATTTGGAGAACCTGAAGTTCAGCCTTTGAAGACTTGATTTCCCTTTATATGTCTTCAAATTTTCTCTTTAACTTATTGTTTTCTTCTCTTTCCTTTCTTAGGGCATATTTTAATTGAGAAGAATACTTCTTTGACTGCTCCAGATCTGTCATTTTTTTATCTACATTGTCCTCTGAAGCATGGATCAATGCAGCCCCTGCTCTGATAGTGAACCTGGGGTCTCTGTTTGTCCTGTATACAATGGTTGTATCATTTATCATCTTACTAGACAGCCCCCCGGTTTCAACCTTCCTCTTGATTATTTTTACTATCCTTTTCTTTTCTTTATCATAAAAAATAGTATTAAAATTAGGTACCTCTTCCCCTTTCTTCTGTTCAAAGGGGATTAGTCTAAGGGTGGGGACCATAGACTGTCCTAGTGTGCTGATAGTAGGTACTTCAAGATCTTGAATGTCAGGGTTTTCCACGTCCTGGGCCTGAATGTCTCTTGCGTTAGAGGCTGATTGTTCTGTCACTGTTTGGGTCAGCTTCATATTCTCTGCCTCCTGTTTCTTCAGCTCCTCATCTAACTTCCTTCTTCTTTCTTCTTCTTTGATATTGGCATTTTCTTCTGCCTTTCTGGATACCTCTTGTGCAGCTCTTCTTTTCTCCTCATCCTCTCCCTTTAGCCATCCTTCAGCTTCTTGGGCTAATATTTGAGCTTCTTCGTTTCTTTTCTTGGCTTCCTCTTCCTCGGCCTTTGTCTGCTCGTCCTGTCCCTTTCCACCTTTAGTGGTAATTTTCTTTTTAAACCTTTTCCTTAATGCCGTCAAGTTTAGTGCACTACGAAAAATGGACTCTTCTCTATCCCGGTGGCTGGTGTACTCAAAATGGACATTAGCCTCTTTCCAATGCTCTGCAAACTTGTTAAGGNCCAAAATGGAACTTCTCCAACTCCTCCACGAATTCATCGGCCTTCTTTACTCTAGTAAATTTGTAACTCCCTAATCTGAAAGGCAAAGGTGGGTATGCTACCTTCTTATGTTCGAATAAAAAACTTCCTATGCCATCTAGAAATACTTGCCTAAGTGCCTCTTTGTGAATCACATAGTCTGTGACATACTTAGGTAGTAGTGAGGGTGCTATAGAGCCTCCAAACATTCTGAAATAGAGCCCCTCCTCAGTCAAGTAATAATCAACATACTCTTCAATCACCTGCAATGCCTCCTCCGATATGCAGTCACATTCTTTTAAGAAAATAAGGGTATATAATGGCATAATGAAATGCTCACACACCTCCCTGTAGTGACTGTGGTATTTATGGGCTCATAGTGGCTTGTATGCGGAGTAAATGGGTGATGTTTCTCAGTCCCAGATGCATCTCAGGTTAGGGAAGGGTTCATTGCATAGTATGTAATCAATCAGTATGGAGCTCAGATAGAACTCTGATTTCTTTTGGGACACCCCTCCTAATGCTGATGCCATGTAGGCCAAGAGGCTATTTGACACAATATTATCCCAATTGAAAATGGTCCACTGTGTTGCAACATAAAAAATTATGGGCACCCTCTCCAATTTGAAGCTTTTGCCATGGGATCTCCCAAAAACCCTATTAAGCATCAAGGCAATGAACCTGTAAGGGGTTCTTAGGATTGTGGTGACATATTCTCCAGTTGGCCTGGTTCTAAAGTTTTTTCCAGGAAAGAGCATCCTCTTGAGTGCTCAACGAGATCCATCCTGATGCTTTTCAACCAATCTTCAGTTAGATATGTTTGTGCTTCTGGGAAGTGGTAGGCCAGGCCTACATATCTAGGGCTATAGGCAACATAACCTTGTTTATCAACATTCTCCAGAATCATGGTGGTCACATCTGCCCTGGGAAGAATACACCCAATCACTTCAGAGCATGGAAAGAGTTCAGGTATCGTAGCAATCTTTATTAATGAAGACCTCTCTATGTTGACATAGATGTTTTCTTCCTGAAATCCTATGTCAGGCACCTCTCGGCGTGTAATCAATCTGTAGATTTATCCCCACTGATATTTTGGCTCTACACCAATTATGCATTTGGTGTCTTCATAAATATATTCCACCCTAGTGATGACTTCGACGTCGGGTTCTTCTTCGACTGCGAGAGCCTTCTTCTTTTGACGCTTAGACATTTTAAGTTCTAAGGAATTTCCCTGTCATGTACAGAAAGGTATTTTAGGTTCAACTAGGTAGTTTTCAGACAATTTTAAAGATTAAGATAACAATATAAAGGTTTTACCTCGTCTGTGTTAAACATAACTGCAATTAATAAAAATGAGCAAAATTCATTCAACAAATGCTCCTACCTGAAGAACTGGAACTAGCTTAGTCCAACAAAGTTCGAGTGTTGGAAAACAAGGTCTATGTTACAAATGAAACAATCTTGCGCTCTCTGGGGGCGTCATGACCACTGCGTTACGCGGAACACCTGAGGGACTTAATTTAGAAACTCAAAGGGGACGCTTCAAGAGATAGCATTGTAAATGTTCATTCTATGGTCCATCTTAGACTGGGTGATGCTATACTACCCCAGACCGGTTCAGGTTCGAATTCCACCATGAACCGGTTCTCTCTAAATAGCGAACTAAAAACAACACCAAGGTCTTGTTTTGAAAGATGCGGGTGACCAGACCAGTGGAAACAAATCCGACATTACCCAGGAAAGCCATGAAAATCCTCCTTGAATGGCCAAACACAAAATGGGGCAAACTGGTGCAGACAGCGTAGCGGCCGTTTGCACCGGTTTCCCCAACCATTGAGTGCAAGGTAAAATACCATAATGGTTGTGGAAGGAAAAAACTCCGTAGGCTACAAATAAATCTCCTACTAACAATCACACTACTCACCTCAGCATATATACATGTCATGACGGGAAACTGAGTGAAAACCCTAACCGCGAAAACAAGAAATTAACTCGTCCAGTTGAACAGAATGGGATAATGAGTACAAGGGCCTACCTGGCACCGCTGCGCGACTGGCGGGAGGAAAACCGTTGAGCTTCCATGGCGAAGCCATCTAGGAATGAGGGTACCGACAGCGAGGGTCCTGGTTAGATCAAGCGAAAACGATAGCGCAGAGAAAGTCCAAACATAACAATAAAATAATAAACTACCCGACCCAATATATATATATCCTTGGTCAATTATACTTGGCAGGAAAAGATCATCGGGCAGTAAACAACAAGGGATCGGAGAGCATATCAACATTTCCTCCCGTAATGTCGGGCGATGAAATAGTTGGGAGAACCACCGAGGCATCGGGGAGAAACCAAATGATATTCGCATCGGAGCTCGCAAGATTAAAGCATTGGAACGATAGAAGGATGAAGAGCTACAATGGAAGAAACATAAAAGACATCGAGTTCCACAAACTGGAAAAATCGAAGAAAAATCCAACCTAACTTTAACCAAGAAACCTCGGTTCCACGGAAAATAACATCAAACCATGCCGGAAAGACAACGCTTTTCAAAGCCGCAACGGTGGGCGCCAAAAACTCAAAGATCAACGAAACAAAATGGTGGGGTCTAAAAATGTAATGTAATGTGCTATCCGCAACTGTGGAAAACATAGTGACAATATGTCCTAATGGGATTCCAACTGACAGCCGATTGAGACAAATAATCGAATAAAGGCATCGAAGAAAACAATCGGTCCCGGTTTATTGTTACTTCTGCGCAACAGCGGGCGTGCAGATGACTAGATTTCCGATTTGAACATCAAAATGCTTCCAAAGGAAAGGTAAAACTTAAAACAAATAGTGAAACATTTGGCATAAAAATAGTATTTCCGCAGAACATCAAACAAACTCAAAAAATCTAGGCCAAACTGAGTTAAAGGAGGGTCCCGAATTTTTTTTTGAAATTTTGGGAAAATGTTGAAGTGGCAACACCATCATAACATGTTTTAAAATGTAAAAGCATCACATCATTCAGACAGAAGAATCATGCTACGGAATTAATTCATTCGCATCGCAAGAAACATGAATAAAAAAAGATAAAAGACATAGTGTTTCCATCAAATCTCCATCATGTCATATTACTTTGCATCAAAACAGAGGAGAATTTTCTGTAGAACATCCTACATAAACCTAGTTTTACAATGCAAAATCCAGACCGATCACAAGGTGATTTAACATTACAACTCCTAGATTTATATATAGGCTTGTGCCTCTTACAAAATGGTCTAATTAGATCAACTTCCTAACTACTTGGACCAAAATCTACAAAATAATGACCAAAATCTACAAAATATGACCGAAATCCACAAAATATGACCAATATTCCTTGCGTGCCATCTTCCACCTTGTGCATCAAATTTGACCTTGCACATCATCCTCGATGCTATGCAACTAATTATCCTCAAAATTTCCTGCCAACAAGCCCCCAACACAATATTGTGGCTCACCCTCAAGCCACGTCAGCCAGAAGCAGTGTACTCTATTGTATGGATCTTGAAATCCTAGTGCTGCTGCTTTACTTTTTCCACATGAACATTCACCTTGTCATTGATGTATATGAAATCCAAAACATCCTGCTGAGATGGATGCTACACAATCTTAGCAATGACTTCTTTGTGACTATCCTGGACCGCCTGAAGTGCAGTCACTACCTTTAGTGCCAGTTGCTTGTCGATATCCTGGAATTCTTCCAACTACCTTGTTTGACGCTTTTGTCTTTCCCTTTCCTTGGTGATGCACTATTGTAGAGCCTTCAATTCCACCTCTCTAGTCACCTACACTACCAGATTCATTTCTTGAAGCGACATCCTTAGTGCAACCAACTGACCTTCAGCTTTCTGCAGTTGTGTGTTTAGCTGCTCCAACTGCTCTCCTTGGACCAAGATTCCCCAAAATTGCGTGGTTTCATCTAAAATCATCTAAAATTATTTTTCCCTATATTTGATTCATGTCGCTGCATCATTGATGGTGCTTTTGCGCTCACCAGCTACCTCTAGCGACATACTTGGGTTCAACAATACCTACAAATCCTCGATGTCTTTCTTGAATCCTACGATGATATAGCCTAACTTCTATGCTTTCGATGCTGCATCTAGGTCCTCCTCTATGGCTGGTACTTCTTAATAAGCATTGGAAAATTCTTTCTCTAACCTTTCCCATTCGTTCCATAGTTTCTCCATTTCAACGATAAGCCTGTCCCGCGCTTTCTTCAAATTCTCAATCTCTGTTTTTACTGCTTCTTCCTGCTCTTGTGATTTCAAAAGGTGATCATTGATGATCTTTTCTCGATCGACCAGCTCTTGACTCGCAACCCTATGCAATTATGCCAAGGTCTGAGTTGACAGTTCATTGACATCCAAAAAAATATCCTAAAACCATGGGAGTGAGGTGTTGGCATCCTCACTATTAGTATCAATTGTGTGCAGTAGAATAAGTACAATCTGGACTCGTTTCCTTGTGCTTATCTCTCCTTCCTTCTTCAATATGTTTTCTTCAGGAACCCTTGGCAAAATTGAATCAACTAAATAAATCAGTTGAGTGTTTATCTCTTCAAATCCTTCTGTAGAATGTTTCTTTAACTGTGCTTCACTTGCATTTTTCACTGTTGTGATGGCCGCAACAACGCGGTCTACTTATGCATCTACTATTGACGCTGTGCCACTGGTCTCAGTCTTCTCCTGTTCCTTCTTTGTTCTATATTCCTCAAACCTTTGAAACATTTCCGAATCCATTAGTGTTCTTTTCTATGCTTCGTAAGACTCTTAATCATTCTGTTGGTCGAATGCAGTATCCATCGGAGCATTACTTGGTGGACCCATTGCGATGTCTGACACTTCATCCTCACTAACTGGTTCTCTCCACGCTGCAGGCTAGTCATCCATGACATCATACAACTCTCCATCAGTAAGCTTACAGTGTGTGGTCAACCACTATTTGTCTAGGTCCCTTCGCGCTTGCACATGAATTGCATGTGTCCCCATTGAAAACCGGACAACCCATCGATATTTTACCACTGCCTCTTCCAATAAGTGTGAGATCTTCATGGCTGTGGCATGCAGCGCATCCCAATGCAACCAAAAATGTATTGACCAGTCCTTTAAACGTTCAAATTCTTTGACGTACCAGATATTATGATACCTCACCCCTTTTCATACTTTAACGACCTCAACATCCATGCCTTGGTAGTCTTTGAGCTCCATCCAATCGACTAGCATGATCAAAAATATCAACCAACTATAAGTAAATGGTCTCTTCCATTCTTGTACCACTATTGCGTCTTTTGTTAACTGGTTCAATAGTAACAATGACCAGTTCATCTATACTCCTTGGGTGCACTACTCAACACACATGATGAACCCAGAAGTGCACTAATTGGGTCGGTTCTTCCTCACCACCTTCATGCGAAGAATATTTGCTGCAACATGCACAACCCAATCATTAATCATATCCACCACATATGCTCATTTATTGTGCTGCATCCCAAACTTCTTCTTCAACTTTGCAACCAGTATTTTATCGTTATCCTTTGCACGAAAGTACTACGATGGATCGGGCCCCTACATGGGATACCCCATGATATGTGAAATAAACTCTTGAGTGACTAGCACTGACCGTTCCAGCCACATATATCCCCCGTGAAAACATGCCAACAGTTGTTTTGCACATGCGTTGGCTTCCAACAACCTTCCAAAATGCGGAATATTGATGAGGCTTAAAATCCTTCATCTCTCTAATCCCCGTGCCTTGTCATGCAGAGGGCTCACTATTGGGCCGCTATTTTCCCCTTTCTTTGGTATGAATGGATCCATTTTGATCTCAGTCAATTCCAACAAATCATGATCTTCAAGCTTCATCTCCATGATGTAGGGCACAATCTCAATAGTGCATTCCATCCCCTACGGTATTGTTGGCATCTTGACTAGATACCTTTGGTTCTTCATCATCCTATGTGGTTTGGCACCAGGTCTACATGGAGGAACATATCTAGGGATGCCTGCAATGGAAACCCCAGTCATGGCCGTGGAGTGATCAACTACCGATGTCGATGGTCCCACCTGCTCTACCGCTTCTGCCTATTCTTGTGCATAAGTTCTCATCATCCGCTTCTTTGGCACAAGGGACTTGTGGTGATGAGCCCCCTTCTTCTTCTTTAGGATTGGTGATGATCCCACTAACATGATGGCTATTTCCTGCTCAATAGTCACCCCGAAAAGTGGTGAATATTTCTCGCTGGAAATCTCTACCAGTATTGGCTCACTTGACATTTGTCACAACTTCCCAACAAATTATCAACACTACACCTCAACCTCCCTCTGCTCTGCAACAACTTTGACAACTAAATCTTCATAGCTCTGCAACAACTTCAACAACTCAATATTCATAATGGTAATTTGAAACCATGGCCTGCCATTTATAGCATGGAGTTGACTATGTGAAATATTTCTTAACCATTACATCCAAATCCTACATTCATCACTTGAATCTCCAAATATAATGGTCAGATCCACCATTAATGCACGTCTCGTCCAAGAGCACCATCAGATAACTAGTTTAATTGTTGCATTTACTACCGATTTGAATCTATCATGTCCCTACGGATGTCACGACATGGCTCCCTAACTGCGACCTCAACTCCTTTACTTGTGCAGCCACTGGCTTCTAGTGCGCCAAACTTCTCATCGCCATCTCAACTAAAAACAATATTGTTTTTTCACTGCATAATGCTTCAAGCATTACGTAGCACTGGTCTCTTCCTGTAGGGCTTCAGCTGGCTTCCATTCACTAAGTTAGGAAACATTGCATCGTCTAACTGTTGCAGCTGTACTGCGCCTCCCTTAGTAATGAAATCAATAACATAGGGACCCAACCAATGCATTTTCAACATACCTGGATGTTTGTCAAACTCACTGTTATATAATAACACCAAGTCTCCTTGTTGAAAGTGCTTTTTCTTGATGTGGCGGTCGTGCCAAGATTTCTATCGATCCTTCTTGATGTGATGATGAAATCCCATGACGAATCGGTCCTTCTCTAACTACACCAACTGAGCTAGGCATTCCTCCAATGCTTCTTTGTCATCCAATCATGTCGGTGCTGCGATGCACAAACTTGGAACAATGTATTCCATCGACATCACTTCTTCCTTCCCATTTACTAATTTAAATGGTGTGTTCCCTGTCAACCTTTTGCAAGTGGTGTGATAAGCCCATAAGACTACCAGAATATTCAAATCCTAGTCATCGCGGTTTGCGTTACAAATCTTCGTGAGTGCAAGTTCCAACACCTTATTGAATGCTTTGACTGTCCCATTAGCTTGTTGATGATAAGGGGTACTCTTTTTGTGTTGTATTTGAAATTATTCTGTTAGCACACTCACAATGCAATTAATGAAGTGGCTCTCCTGATCACTCACCAAGATATTTGGACAACCAAAACAAGTGACAACATTGTCAAATAGAAACCTTGTTGCCGTCGTAGTGGTGCAATCTACAACTAGTGTGGCCTCTTCCCACCTTGTCAAATAATCCATTGTTGTGATGATATATCTCACACCGGTTCTCATTCCTGGTGGGTTGATTGGTCCTACAAAATCCACTTCCCATTTATCAAGTGGCTACAGCATCACCTAAGTTACTAATGACATTTCATCCCTCCGTGATGGCTTCCCAGTTCTTTAACAAACATCGAAACTCCTCGCATAGTCTGTTGAATCACCATTGAGAGTTAGCCACCATAGTCTTGCGCGGAGTACCTTCTTGGGAGTAGCGTGACCTCTGTAGTGTCCACCTACAACTTTCACATTTTCTTACACCAAGACCCTTTCCTGCTCATGTGGTAAGACACATCGCCATAAGATCTCATTAGGTCCCATCTTATATAGTTCTCCTGCAATCAACTGGAAATCCGTGGATTGAATAACCAATTGCTTCTTATGATTTGTAGTTATCCTTTCTGGTGCTGTTTCTGTTGCCAAAAACTGAACTATTTTTCTCATAGTAATCATCACCATTCCAACTATGAATAGTTGCACATTAGGTGACCCATATTCAATGTTCATCGGTTCTTCACCTATCTTAATTCATGACAAATGGTTAGATCCCTCATTCAATCAACCTAGCTTCACAATTATCTCAAAATCAAACTCTTGGAAGAGGATTAGCCAACAACATATATTCCCCCCCAACACAGGCTTATTCACTAGGTATTTCAACATAGAGTGGTCAATGAACATCTTGAAATGACCTCCCGACAGATATCGTCGAAACTTATGCAATGCATAAACCATCACCAATCCTTCTCTCTTAGTCATTGTATAATTCTTCTCCACAGAAGAGAACTTCATACTGGAAAAATCAAGCGAATGATCAATATCCCCTTTGCTTGTTTGCGCCAACACCGCTCCCAGTGTGGGTGACGATGCATCGACATGGACATGGAACTCCTTTGTCCAATATGGAAAAACCAATATTGGTGCTGTGTCCATCTTCATATTCGAGGTGTCAAAAATTCCCTAACACTTTTGACTCCATGCAAACTGTGCATCCTTCTTCAACAAATTCTCCATGCGTGTTGCGATCGCGGCATACCCTCTGATGAACTTGCGATAATATCATGTATGTACTAACTTTGCTCTAAGTTTCTTAACATTCATAGGTGGCGGCAAGTTCAGAATCATCTCAATATTGGTTGGATCGATTAACATTCCTTACATACAATTTTCCCTAGCAACATCTCGAAGGGTGCACAAAATATGCACTTCTTTGAATTCAATGCAATCTGATGTTTTTAACTTCTCTCTAACATCAGTCACATATTTGCAAGATGATCCTTCACCAACACATAAACTGTCCATTCATCCATGTATACTGCCAAGAAATTCTGGATAAAATCCTTGAACGCAACAAATACAACCCTTGAAAATATCACCGGCACATTCTTCAATCCAAATATTATCACTGTGTATTGAAAGCATCCCCACTCAGTCACAAACATTGTCTTATGCTGATCCTATTTCACGAGCTTGATTTGATGATAGCCAAAAAAATCCATCCGTAAATGAATAGATCTCTTGACCTCCCACTCCTTCCAACACTTCATCAGTAAACGGTGTCGAGAATGGATCATGAAGGCATGTGTCCATATTTCTGAGATCAACATAGATCCAAACCTCACATGTATTCTTATCTTGCACAACTATAATAGTGATCCATTCTGATTCTTCAACTGGTTCTATGATTCTTGCGTCCAACATTTTTTCGAGCTCAGCCTTTACTGACTCCTTGTATCGCAGATTCAAGCGATACAGTCACTGCTTTACCAAATTCGCATCTGGATTCAGTGGGATTTTCATTTCTCCCAAATCTCCTAACGTCCCCTTCATTTTAGAAAACTTCATCGGAAACAGGTCTTGAAACTCATGCAACAGGTCAATTATCTTTTCCATGGTTTCTTCATCCCAGTAATATCCAATATTTGTGAAATTCGGTTCCTCCTCTCTCCCAATGTTGACCTTTTGAATCTTCAATAGTTGGTTAAATTGATCTATCGGCATCTCAGGCACCACGATATCTGACTTCCTTATGTCTCTATAATGTTGATGTTCCTTGGATCATCACCATCATCAAGACCTCCTATCACATTGTCACACTCCATCATCGACTGCATGATTGGTGCTTCGTACAGATCCACATGGTATACAACTACAGCTACCTTCAAAACAACATCATAGATATGTTGCAGTGCACTATGAATGACTGGATTAACATCCGCAAAGCTGAAGGTGTGATTGAAATAGATCAACAGTTCTTCAGATGTCGCGATCTCTCTACCAAGCTCGGCTGATATGTACTACTATCGTGGAAATTCATCCAACGTGTGCACAAAATCATGTACCCATTTATCCTTTGGTCATGAAACCCACATGGTATGACATGCAATCAGATGACCATTGGGATTATTCCACCCCTCATACCTTTCTTCTTGGTATTTTTCTTCTTCGCTGAAGTGAGATTCCATCAACCTGCGACACTGCGACCACCCATTGATCGAATTCTTATGTGTCACCCACCAACATTCTGGAGTAGCCTTGAATGCTTCGTATAATGCAAATAACCTATGTGGTTCTGACACCTTATCTTCAAATTCAACAAGAAACTCAGCTAATTCAAGAAATCGTTAATATACTAGCAACTCAACAATCTATGTTGCAACTCGTCGTAGAGACTGAGTGATTATACCACACTTCTGAATTGACACCTCATGCATTCAATTGTTCAAATTCTCCAAGGCATGATCAGAGTTCGAAGATGCAGAGCTAGATCTTTACCAGCCCAGCTCTCCATCAACAGTAGGATGGCGGTAGTCTTCTGAGATGTTGTATATACGATCCCACCCCCCTACAAATTCTTCCTTAACTGGATCAACATACCTTCTTCCTTCATTTGGATCCATCGGGGCTATGACTATGATTCATAGTTCTCGAAAGTCATTACGCACTTCTTGAAATTGATCATCGACAAACTGTCGCTGGCCCATACAAACCCCAACAGTGCGGGAAACAAGCTTCCTCCATCAACAATCTCAATAACATTGAAGTCCATGTAAGTCCCCATTCCTTCAACTTCCACTGGTAGATGCAAAACTCTCTCAATTGGTGTCTTTCTAGCTTGGTTAGCTAATCGCACCAGCAAAGGGGACCAAACTACCTGCGGGCTCCCCATCTTCTTCCATGTCTACTTTGTCAGAATGTTTACGTCTAATCCTAAATCCAAGATAACTGAATCTACCTCATAATCCCCAATATGAATAGTCATTCTCATTTCTTTCCCAGTATTTTTCTTGTGCAGGGAGTTTACAGCAGATTCCCTCCACCCCTTCTCTAGTTTATGCAACAGACTCGCAATATCGGTGAGCGCATCAAGGTCTTTTTCCAACGACATACAACATTCAAATAATTTTTGCAAGGTACCATGCTTCCGCGATGGTCCTACTACCAATGTGGAATAAAAAATAGGTGGCATTTCATAAACATGCAACTTAACCGTATCTCTTCTTATCGCATCACATTCTTCAAAGAATGTGTCCCTCTCAGTTTTGACATTAAACTGCACCTTCTTCTTTCTATCCAACTGAAATTGTGGATTCAGTCCATCATCTCCTGTCATCACACCTCCATGAGTAATGATGGCAACATAAATAGCCTGAACTCTGGGTTCTGCTGAGATATTCACAACTATTGGTCATTAGTTTTGGTTCGGTGGTAGATTCACCGGCTGGTTCATGTTTCGATTCACATTTTGATTTTGGTTCTGATTCCGTAGAGCGTTCCTGAATTTCCACTTTGCAATTAGCTATGGACAGTATTCCATTGCGTGATCTGCAATGATACAATAAGTACATTGCGCTTACAGTTTTGGACAATCAATATGATAATTCCCCAACAATCCATAATTGTAACATTGTACAGGTTCATGACCTTGTCCTCCTCCTTGACCAAAACCTCCACCTCGACCAAAACCTCCACCTCATCCTCCTCGGAATCCTCCATGAAAGCCTCCGAGTTGTTGATACTACGGTTGATTAAATTGCTGTTGCGGTAGGGGATTCAACTATGGTTGCACATTGCGCGGTTGAGTATACTGCGCTTGAGTATACTATGGATGCTGTAAAGCATAGTGAATATGGTTGTACTAAGACAATGGTAGAGAAAACTGTGGTTGTGGCACAAACTACGGTTGCAGTTATGGAACAAACTGCGGCTGCAATTGTGGTTGTACCACCTATGGTGGCTGTTATGGTGTAGGTTTCTCTATGGGCCGATGGTATTCTCCCTTCACATAATATTCATCCATTTCCCTCTCTTGGAGAAAATGATATGCTCAACAGTATAGTATAGCAGATCAACAAAACATGTAATACAAATTCGTCAGCTTTGAGACCATCTTCTGCATAAATACACAATCTTTGTGTCGATGTCCATGAACTTGACATATGTGACACCATGGTATGTCGCCATGAATCAATGGATTTGGAGATCTTTACACCATATAATTTTGAAAATTGGGGCACTGATCCTTATGATGTCGTTACGCATGACATCATTTACACCATATTTCTTCGTGATGCTCTCTTCCCTTCTTGATGTCTTGCAATTGGATTGTCAGGTTTGCTAGTTGTGGCTGAATCTAATTCATGCTAGCTCCAGTCTTGCCAATAGGTGAATCTTCCATCTTCATCACGATCTCCAAATCCTCTCTCTCTGTCGCAATATTTTGCTTCATCAAGGTAATCCTGATATGTGGTACTAGTGCTGCGATGAACCACTCCTTGTGTTGTATATCACTCATTCCAAAACCGACTTTCATCATCAGTGTCTTGAATCACTGATCAAAATACCAAATAGTCTCATTCGAGTATTGCTTGATCTATGTTAAAATTTCTGATATATTGCGGTTCAGACTTAGGCTTTTTGAACTCCTCGATCAATCCTTTTCGAATCTCATACAGAGTCTTCATTGGAGTCCCCGTGGGAACTTGTGTAAACTTCATGTACCAATCCAATGCGCGACCTCGAAAAATCATCGCCAACTGACCCTTCTTAACACCATCATCCCGAACATTCTTTACAGTCCAAGTTGCTTCGCACAAAAACCTGTATTGCTTGGGATCCTCAGTCCTGTTCCCATGAAACATAGGTAAATTTACATAATTGTCCGCCATCTTGGGCCTTCTTCCTGTGTTTGTTGAATTTCTACTATTAGAGCATTGATGACATGTTGGACAACTTGGTTTTGAGCTCATATTTATTCTTGAGTGCAGCATAGTGCATGGAAGTGTGGGTACGTTGTTGCTCTGGGTTGGTATTTCTTTAGACTCAGGCATAGCATGGTCATCTCCTTTGTCGTTTTAGGGTTTCTTCATCCCTTGTGATCCTCTCTCGTAGCCTCTTTTTCCAGTCGCAGTAGGACTCTCCCCAATCCTCTACCTCTTCTCTTGCTGAAACCTTACTCCACTTCGCAGAATACCACTTCCTTCCTCAGCTTCCCTCACAATCTCATCTTAACTCCCATCCATCTACCTCGTATAATTCCATCCAAAACTTGTCTCCATGGTACCCACAATCTCCACACACCAGGGCTCTACTTATCAGAGTTCATCTTCAATATGCCTTTTTCACAAATGAGCATCTTAATTGATAATTGCAAAGATAATAGAAACCTACCTCTTGGTCCTTTGAATAACTCCCCTTTTACGTCGTTGTAAGACTTGACAACATCGACTATGAACTTAGTGATGTAGCATTCCAAGATGCTGTCAAGCCACACTTTGACAACCCTTGATGCTCTGTTATCTACCTCCTGCAGCTTCTAGGTCAATTCTGGGGTCCAACAAGTTGGTTCGCCTCCTTGAAACTTTGTCTTCTGATAGGTCAACTATGCCAACCACTCATACACGATAATTAGAAAGCCAGAGAATAAATACTCATGGAGATCGAAATACATGTACCTTCCCAGCCATTGTTCTATTTTCAATCGAGGGTTCTTATTCTCCTCTGCCATGAATTCTTGAGCTTTCTGGTCAAACCGATCTTGAATCTTGGGTCTTATCGGATACCACAACATGTCCTCCTTTTCTGTGCATTACGGTCCTAGAAACAGAACCATTTGTTGACAGAGATCCATCAACAGGGGTTCACTCTCTGTCAACTCCCTTAACTCAATGATGTCCCTGAGCACTATCCCAGATAGGTTTTACCCTGTCTAGCAACACCTACAGAGTAGATTAGGTCTCACCTGAGGTGTCCAAGGGAGAAATATCGAAACTATGTTTCCGCAGTAAGAAGGAGGGTTTTCACATCTACTGTTCGACTATTGAAACATTACTTTGCAGATCCACGCATTGGTTCATTTATCATAAATTCGTATCATTACTCATTAGATTGCATCAACATGTTCAGATTGCAGCAGGATAAATTTTACATAAACAGATCTACTAGCATAACATGATTTAAAACATAAAAGTATCGCATCATTCAGATAGAAGCATCATACCGCGACATTAATTCATTCACATCACATCGCAAGAAACATGAAAATAGAAAAAGATAAAAGACACACTATTTCCATCAAATCTCCATCATGTCATATTACTTTGCATCAAAACAGAGGACAATTTTCTGCAGAATATCCTACATAAATACACAATCTAGATCGATCAAAAGGTCATTTAACATTACAACTCTTAAATATATATATAGGCTTGCACCTTTTACAACATGGTCCACTTAGATCAACTTCCAAAATACTTTGACCAAAATATACAAAATAATGACCAAAATCTACAAAATAATGACCAAAATCTATAAAATATGACTGAAATCCACACAATATAACCAATTTGCCTTGCACGTCATCTTCCACCTTGTGCATCAACTTTGACCTTGCACATCATCGTCGGTGCTGCGGAACTAATTATCCTCAAAACTTCTTGCCAACATAGCTGCAACTATTTTAGGAAGATATTGAGTAATATAAACCATGGGTTGATATACCATATACCCCTCTACCATATATATTTCAAGACGTGTTCTTTGTCGAACGAAATCCTTCAATGATTTCAAGTCACTTCTCAACCATTCACATTGACCTTGTGTGTACAGGCCCATACATTTCAATCTCCTCAACTTGGTGTATGAGGTAGTGTTCTTATGCATTGAAAAAATGCCAGAGGTAGATACTTTTACATTTCATACATTATATGAGGAATTTGTATCCCCCAATAATTTATATCTTCTTTATCAATCTCTTTAGATGATAACTATCTACAAGTGATGTAAGCAAATCACAATTTTCAAAAACAAAATAAAACACATGCGTTCAAATATAAGGACGTTGTGCAACAGATTGAACAAATTACACTTTACATTGAAATCACCTCTTACCTCATTTATTTTTTTATATCATATATAAATTGTTTGACACTGCAGTCAAAGTTGGATGGGAGACAAAGATGTAGAACATATTGGAACAAAAAAAATGCATCATTAGGTATTCCCAAAGTAGGAAAAAAAAACACTAACAAGATGTTTCTCCAATATACAAATATGTACAACAAAATAATTACCTTAATGAAGGTACACCAATCATGAGTTTTTAGCACAGTTAATTCACCTTTGTTTGTTAGGATATTCTTTATGTTCGAAGAAAATCTAGTGGGAAATTTAATTTTTCCAATAACATCTTTTACATACTTGCTTTGATTCTCTTTCAATAACCATGGAAGGGCATGCATATTTTGGTCTCCATTGCCATTTGAATGAATCAGACTTTTCATTGCATGATTGGATTCCTTAATATCATTACAAATATTGACGTGTTTTTATTTTTCACTCTTTCCATCTAAGATTTGCCATAGTGTTTCTGATACATTCTTCCTGATGTGCATTGTATCAAATAAATGAATAATTTCTAGATGCTCATAATAGGGGATTCTACTGAATTGCTTGGGATAAATTTTATTCCTTGTGGAACCACCTCATTATTCATGTCTTGAGCACAACCTTCAATATGAAGCATAATTAAATATATTACAACAACACTTGAAAAATAGTGAAGTGATCAAAATGCAATAAATTTATCAAATATTCCAAAAATTTCATGTATATGATAAATATATGATTTGATCCATTCCTTGACGATATGATCTATTATATTGCAGCTTCCATATATGAGGTATCATTCTTTGAGGTTTTAATAAAGTCTCTTCTTTTCCATTGAAAAGATATTTTTTGGTCATTCAATACCTATGGTTCTTAGTGTTAGAATTGTTGTGCCATTTAGATCATCAAGCAATGAGTGCAATCAGATTCATAATTATTATGCAGTGAAGAGGAATGAATTATACAAATAGAACAAATCAAATATCACAGGAAATAGACAAGTATTGCTCATAGAATTACAGTATTATCTTGATTAAATAATCCAGTGTTACAATAGTGTTACACAAGGAGGAATTCGAATCATTAGGGATGAATTCGAATCCACGAACTGAATCTAACTGTATTTGACTACATGGCTAACTAAAATGTCTAAATCACTATAGGAGTCCAAGTGGTTAACTCCAAATGTCTAATTCAATCAATCCATCAGTTATAATCAGTTAAACTACTCTAATTGTAGTGGTAGGTGAGAAGTAGGTGATAACTAGTGCCTTCCCACATGCATCCATGCATAACTGACACTAACTAAACTAGAAAAGAACTAAATCAATGTAACTGAAGAATAACTAAGCTTAACTAGTTACCAACTCCCAATAACTGAAGGAGGTTGGTGCGGACACCCCCAGTATCTCCTAAAGTGCAGGGATTGGTCTAGGAGGTGCCTAAACTGATGCATGTAAGTGCAGTTAGTTTCAGTTAGCCTCTATCGGTGTTCCCCAAACTCTAGTGACTAGTACATGTGGTTCCATTAGTCCAAGTAGGCCCAATGGTACTAGTGGACCCAATAATTAATAAAATCCTCTTAAGTTAGGATAAAATAATCTAATATACAGTTTTGTCAAGGGAGGATTATAAATCCTAATACCCCCACTGATTCCTAACTTGCACAACCATGGGCCCTGATAACAAGGCCAAAAGTCACCCATATACAATCTAAAAGATAAAAAAAATTCTTAATAAACCGAGGAAATAGGGGAAAACCTCATAGGAACCCGCCCCCCCCAAAATAAGCAAGAAACAAAAAAATACAAGCTATATTTAGAATAAAGAAGATCCCCACTTAGAAACATAACTTTTCAAAAACACTGCTGCAAATTCGCAGCTCTATGCAACATCATGGTTCTTCTTTGCAACAACATACTGAAGTTGTTCATGTCAACCTCTCAATGTCCTCTTGAACTGATTAATTTGTGTGTTTGTTATGGATGGAAAATGTATAGAATGATCAAGTTTCTTATTCTATGGGCCAAGTAGCTGATAATTCGCTATCATCAAGTAGCACTGTCCTGGAATTTTGTTGCACCACTTTGTAGGGAGAAAATATGTGAGAGAGAGTGCAACATGCTCATTCTAATACTGGGTCCTAGTTCTCCTTCTGTCTTCTGGATTTACAACACCATCCCCAACTATATCAATGCTATTTTGAGCCCATCTAGGCTTAGGCCTTTGGTTTGGAATGGATGTTGGATATGGATCTAGAATCTCATGAGGTTCAGCCTCAATAACCGGATCATGTTGGTCTTGATCCTCTTCATCTGAATATGAAACATGTAACAAATCATCATCATCAAAAATGGGAGGAAGAGTATTTATACCTTCTTCTGCTTTGGATGGTGGTGCATCACACAATTGATCTTCTTCAAACTGAACACTCCGCTCAATGAAGCATTTCCTAGTTGAAACCTCCATCAGCTTGTATGCTTTTCCATCTTTTGCATATCCCAGTAGAATGCATTCACTACTTTGGGCTTGTAAGGCATTCCTCTTTTCAAGTGGTATTCTGGCCCAAGCTTTGGAACCAAAAAATCTCAAATGAGAGACATTGGGATTATTCCCATGTAGTGATTCGAATGGAGTGGCCCCAACCACTAATTTATGAGGCACTCTATTTTTCAAATATGAAGCACAATTTACATCTTCTTCCCAAAGATAAGGAGGGGGATTCTTACCATGGAGAAGGCATGTTTCCATCTCCTTCAATGATATGTTCTTCCTCTTAGACACACCATTCTGTTGTGGTGTGTATGGAACTAAGTGTTCCATTCGAATCCCCTATGATTCACAATAATACTGAAAGTCTATTTTGATGTACTCTGCTCCTTTATCAGATATTATGGTATTTATTTTCTTACTGAAACTATTCTCAACCATAGATTTAAAAACTTTAAAAATATCAAAAACTTCTAATTTTTGTTTCATAAAGTATATCCAGCTGTACCTAGAACAATCATCAACAAAGGTGAGGAAATACTTGCAACCATTAATGGAGTTCGTGGGCATAGGTCCAGCCACATAACTATGTATCAAATCAAGTATAGAGGAGGCTCTATGTTCCTTCCCAACTTCATACCTCTTCTCTAGATGCTTACCTACCAAGCAACCAGAACATATTCCATTGGAAGTTTGGATGAGAGGCAAATATGTGGAGTTGCTAGAGATATTTGAAATTGAGATGGCCAAATATGTCATGCCAGATCTTGATGGTGTTGTTAGAATGAGACAATAAAGTTGTAGGAGGTGAGATAGGAAAAACATGTGATAAATCATAAGCTTTAGTAGAATTATTTGTAGTACCTTTCACTTTAATCTCTCCAATAGCTTTTTCTATGATCTCAACTAAATATGAGTTGAATGTAACTCTCTTGGGAGATCCTATATGGGTCATCTGATAAACAAACAACAAATTAGCTGCAAGGGAATGCACATAGAGAATATTTTTTAACTTGCCATGCTTGGTTTTAACTGAACCTCTTCCTTTTGCTGGAATTTGGGAATCATCTCCCATGTGAATGTTAGGCCCTGGAAAAGACAATATCTTCACACAAGCTACGTAGTGCTTGTAGAAATTTCACTACAAAACCAAAATCATTCAAACTATGTTATAATCAAGCCTTCCCTCTTGACATGAACACTTTCTCAGGGTTCGTCACACCCGCACTACGACTCTAAATAAATTCATAGGAAGCAAGTCACTCTTTGTGGGACTTCTATGGAAATCCAACTGCTTCTAGCATTCAATGGAGAGTAGACAGACTTGAAGCTTGCTTGAGATGGATTTGATACCATGTTAGAATTGTTGTGCCATTTGGATAATCAAGAAATGAGTGCAATCAATTTCTTAATTATTATGTAGTGAAGAGGAATGAATTATACAAATTGAACAAATCAAATCTCACAGGAAGCAGAGAAGTATTGCTCAGAGAATTACATTATTATCTTCATTAAAGAATCCAGTGTTACATAACAAGGAATTCAAATCATTAGGTATGAATTTGAATCCACCAACTGAGTCTAAGTATATCTGAATGCATGTCTAACTAAAGATGTCTAAATCACTATCGGAGTCCAAGTGTTTCACTCCAGATGTCTAATTCAGTCAATCCATCAGCTTTAATCAGTTAAACCATTCTAACTGCAGTGGTAGGTGAGAATTAGGTGACAACTAGCACCTTCCCACATACAACAATGAATAATTGGCACTAACTAAAATGGATGAGAACTAATTGAATGTAAATGAAGAATAACTAAGCTTAACTAGTTACCAACTCCCAACAACTGAAGGAGGTTGGTGCCGACACTCCTAGTGGATCCTAAAATGTAGGGATTGGTCTAGAAGGTGCCTAAACTGATTCATTAAAGTGCATTCATTTCCAGTTAGACTCTATCGGTGTTCCCCACACTCTAGTGACTGGTACATGTGGCCCCATTAGGCCAAGTCGACCCAATGGTACTAGTGGACCCAATAATTAATAAAAGAATATTCAGTTAGGCTAAAATAATTTAATATATAGTTTGGTCAATGGAGGATTATAAATACTAACACTTAGAGATGAATTTATTATACTCATCAAACATTTCCTTCCATAAACTTCATCAACGACGAGATTTCATCTTAGGACCACAAACTGAACATGCAAATTTACCCTTTGTTTAAAGACCTGCAAGAGATGGAGGAATTTATATATCAATTATTTGAAGGGATTATTTAAAATACATGCATGATATGAATTTCATAAAATTAAACAATATTAAAGTGTAGTGTAACATTATAACATACCACATAAATGTGTTAGGCTTGGGGCATCGTGTCTATACAAGCATTGCATGGAATTCAAATTTCCTTTTTGGATCATCTAATGGTTTAGAGATATCATACTTAGTGATGCACCTCCATAAATATAGTAACTCATCTTTAAGAGGATCAAGATATACATTCATATCTTTAACCTAGTACTTACCTAATGGATTGAACATACACTACAAAATTACTACATATATGATTAAATAATAAAAATAACAGGCATAATTATAAGACATAACTGAACACACACACACACGAGTATAAACAACCAAACATAAGACATATTCATGAAACAAATAAGATAAATGAGATCTTACCGTAGTAAAAAGAAATTATTCTAAACAATACCTAGAACACTCATTGTCAACATTATGTGCTCCCTCTTTATTGACATCCACAGAGGAGTGTTATTGTTGATAACAAAAATAGGCCACACCGAGTAAGTAGATATCAACCATCCTAATGGATTGACACCATCTGCTGCCAATGATAGCCTAATATTACAAGGTTCTTCTTCAAACTTTGCCATATTTCCTCTATCTTCAAAAATACAAATCCATTTGCAGAAATTTGAAGAACACTATCTTTTCTCTTGTTCTTTTCATGGTTATCCATAAACTTTGCTATGTTTATGCACATGAACAATTTCTACGAAAGTGAAATAATGGGAATATAATGGAGAACCTTGCAAGACACCCTTTTTTTTACTTGATCAGTTCAATATCTACTCTTTTGACATTTTGGGCATTCTTCTTTCAATGCATGTTTTTTATAATACAAAATATGATCTTCAGGACATGCATGAATAGTTTTATAATCCATTCCAATATATTTCATTATGCCATGTAGATATTGGTATGTTCAAGGTAAAACATTCAACAGTGGTAATAGAAATTCACCTAACAATTTACAACATAAAAAATAAGTACTGGTTAACGTAAATAATATTAATCATACATACTGCATCCAAGCTTTATATATGAACTACCAAAAAAAAGAGAGGAAATAAGACTACCTTTATCATTATTTACTAAATGTGATGAAACATATTACATACCTTGGGATCTGTGTGAAACAAGTGTTTGAAAAACTATTCATAACCTTTAAGTTCACCAGCAACAACATAGCAGAGAGAAGAGTTATTTCAGAGCCTTCATAAAGAGGTTGGATTTCCTTCTCAAGTACATGTATATAAAAAACACCATCAATTTTTCCATCATCATCCATTCTATAATTAAATGTCTCTTGGATCAATCTATTTGTCCCATCTTCTTCAACTGTGTTATTACATCATCATCTTCTTCCTTAGGATCCTTATTAACTTGATCTTCAATATTCTCTCCACATTCCAAAACAACGTGTACAACCACTTCTTCCTCCATGGGAAGTTACCTTGGGGGGGATTCCTTTATAATTACAAACAATCAAGTAATATAAGTGTATATAAAAAATATTAAATCAACACAAACATTACAAATACAATTGATATAAATACATATAATGAATAAATTATTACCAAGGGATATTATTGATGTTGGCATGACTGAATATTGTTAGAATTGATGTCAGCATGAAGACATTGGAAAAGGTCATAGAAGTTTATTGGAAGTTGTTGGCATTAAGGAAAGATCATCAAGAGCATGGGAAAGAATATTTTGTGTACCAAGAATAAAAGACCAATAAGACAATGATGACATTAATGGTGGGGACATATTGACCACACATGAAATTTATGATGTTTGTTCACAAGGATGGAAATATAAAAAGATCAATTTGGTAGACCCAAGTCTACCTAAGGAATCTTCAATTGAGGGAAACTTGAGTACAAGGGTGTGTGTTATGGTATAAGGAATAAATGTGTCAATTTATATCGATATCCAATCAAATTTGTGCATTTATCATGCATTTTAGTGACCTGGATGTGTATTTCCTGTAAGTCACCGTCTAAAGGCAAAATTTGACCATTTGAGAAAATCAGTGTGCATTTTCTTTACCACAACATGTATTTGGAATTGGAATAAAATTCCATGAGTAAACAAAAGTCTAATGCGATTGATTATATCTCTCGTCTTTCATTCTTAATCTCTTGGCGGGCATAATTGTGATACAGATTGCTACTAACCCTACAAACACAAAATTAGACCATTCTATGAGTTTGGCTTCCATTTTTATGCAAATGGCGTGCATTTTGAGTTAAGGAAAGGTTGACATATAATTAAATAATATCTATTAATATTATTGGAACCATTGGCATAAATCCATTTTCATTGGGTGTGCATTTTTTTAAAGGCAATGAAGAAACAAAGCACTTGTTCATTCAACATGCTAAGGATGAACAATCAGCCTATTGAAGCAGACGAAATGGATAATGAAGAAACCATAAACTTGAAATAAATGGAGAAAAATAAACACCTCATGTAACTATAAAAATAGACATATTCCAAAGAATAAAAATATTATATTAGGCCGATCCTAAAACAAACCTAATGAACAATTGTGAGCAAAAGACAATTAGGTCGTCCCTAATTGAATAAGAAGGTATATAAACAAGGGACACAAATGCTAATTCCATAACATTAATACATATATCTTACAGGTATTCAAATAAAGGGAAAATTTGCATGTCCAGTACGTGCTCCTAGGATAAAATCTCGTCATTCAAGAAGTTTAGCAAAGGAGGTGTTTGATAAGTACATGCACTTCCTCCCTAAGAACCATAGGTATCGAACTAACGAGAAAACATAACTCAATGGTAAATAAGAGAATGGAAAGAAACCACAAAGAATGGCACCTCACCTATGGAAGTTGGAATATAATAGAAATCGTTGAGGTATGCAAATTGTATATGTTGCATACATAAACATGTAATATTATGAATTTTATATTTTTACTGAATTTTCTCTACCATGGGTACTATCATGAATTATTGTTAATGTGTTTTCGTTTACGTTTAATGAATTTCTTTAAGGATTGAATGAGATTCCACGAGGAATTAAGAGTTATCCCTTACAATTTAGTAGGTTTCCTTACTACAAGTACCTACAAATAACTCATTTATTTGATACAATGCATATCAGGAAGAATGCAACATAACTGATATGGTAGATACTAGATGGAAGGAGTGCCAAAGATAAAATTGGAAAAATTTGTAGTGACATTGCAGAAGCCAATCACATGTTGCAAAGTGTAATAATTTCCAATGTCGGAGATGGGGACCAAAATCTTAGTCTTCCATGGTTATTGAAAGAGAAACAAAGCAATACTATAAAAGAGGTCATTCAAATAATAAGGTTTCCGACGGGGTTTGCGTCGAACATACAAATATCTCAATGAAAAAAGGTGATTTTGGTGGTGTTAAAACTCATGACCGACATACATTCATTAAGGTAATTATTTACGTATATAATTTCCATTTAGTACATATTTTTAGTAATTTTTTTTCTTATTTGGAAACATTAAATAATGATTTGATTTTTGCTACAATACGTTCTACCTCTATCTCTCCCATATATCTTTGACGACAACATAAAAAAAGTTGTATATGATCTTGGTAAATACATGAGGTAAGTAACAATTTATATGCATGGTTTTTTTTTCTCTTTGTTCCATAGGTTATTGACATATTTTGTTTTAAAACTTGGAACTTTATTATATATGCCTCAATCTTGTTGATCACAGTTATTTTATTGCAACATTTGTAGGTGGATTTCATATAAATAAATCCATAAAGAATATATTAGGTATTGGAAGAGAGAAATTCCTCATCTAACATGTGAAATGTAGAAGTATTTACCTCCATCATTTTTCAACGCCCAAGAACACTATCTCATACACCAAGTTGAGGAGATTGAATTGCATGGACTTGTAAACTCAAGGTCAATATGGATGGTGGAAATGAATTTGAAGTAATTGAAGGATTTTTTCAGAAAAAGAGAACGTCCTGAGGGTTATATGGTGCAGGGCTATATGGTATATCAATCCATGGTGTACATTAGTCAATATCTTCTAAATTTAGAAAAAAATATCAATCTTGATTTGATGGAGGAATGGATAAAATGATATACAAGAAGAAAACATCCAAAAAAGTGGGATGCCAAGAAGAAAACATCCAAGTGTGGGATAAACACAATTTTTCAAGTCACTAATGTTTCCTCTAGAAGTGATAAGCATACATAAGTATATGAAAATAGGTACTATGGTTATTTGGAAGATATAATTGAGTGTGAATTTAATTCCTTTAAAATAGTTCTGTTTGAGGTCAAATGGTACAGGCTATGAATGAATGAACATGATCCTGAAAGAAATTTTATGAGCATGCCAATGGATTTACCATGGTTAATAGAAGGGCACTTGAATCGAGTACAACACCTTATGTTCTTCCAATTCAACATGAGCAAGTATTTTACTTAGAGGTGCTAGGTATATCAGTTTGGTCGTACATTGTTAGATATGATCCCAGAGGAAGACTGATCAAGTATAATGTGCGAGAGGAAGAAGAAAATGTTGAAGAAGAAGGTGATGCATATCAGGAGCAGTTGGCCGCCGACGTAGATGTTTCAAATGAATAATCCGATCAAGAGGATGGTCATCCAATGATGTAGCAGATAATGATGTATTCAATGATGATATTGATGATGAATATATAATTGAAAATGGCATTGATGATGATGATGATATGAGCAATCGTTTCAACGATAGTGATTCTGAACTAGATGATGATACATATATTGAGTCAGATGAATAAGAATATAAATGACATTGAAGCAATGTTGGAATCTAGGAGGTATGTGCATGATGGTCCATATGATTATTATTCCAGGTAGTCTTTTATGCAACATCTCATTTTTCATATTTTTTGCACATTGTCATATGTTTTATTTTTCATTTACTCATAGATACTATTTATATATCTAAAATAGTTGTAATAATTATGTATTGTATATGTTCGAATCATTTAGGCAAGTACTAAGTTAAATATATTAATGTAATAATTATGTATTGTATATCTTCATTGTTACCACCACCACTACCACTACCACCATAATCATCATCTTCATCATTATCAGGATCATCATCCTCCTTCTCCTCCTCCTCCTCCTCATCATGTACATCCTCATTAGAATAAAAACAATCATCATCATATTCATGATCATCAATGGTATCATCATAATCATCATTATATTCATCCTCCTACTCATCATCATCATCATCTCCATCATCATCACTATCATCATCACCATCATCCTCATCATCATCATCATCATAGTCGTCATCATCATCATCATCATCATCATCATCATCATCTTCATTGTTATCATCAACATCATAATTAACATCATCGTCGTCATCCTCCTCCTCCTCCTCCTCCTCCTCATCATCATATTCATTGTTGTCATCAATATCATCATCACCATCATCATTAGCATCATCATTAGAATTATCCTCCTCCTCCTCATCATCATCATGATCATATTCATTTTTATGATCATCATCATCACCACCACCACCACCATCATCATCCTCATTAACAACATAATCAATGTCACCATCATCATTATCATTACTTCATATTGAGTGGTGAACGATGCCAATGTTGAAAGTTCCTCGAATTAAGCTTCTATGAGTTGGAATTTGACATGGTTATAATAATCATCATCATAATTAATGTTATAATCATCATCATCATCATCAACAGTAGCAGCATCAACAACATCATCATCATCAACATCAACATCATCATCATCAACATCATCATCTTCATCCTCATCATCCTCATCCTCCTCCTCCTCATCATCATCATGATCATCTTCATTGTTACCATCATCATGATCATCATGATCATCACTATCCTCATCCTCCTCCTCCTCCTCATCAGCTTCATCCTCATTAAAATCATCACAATCATAATCATCTTCATCTTTATGATCATCAATGGTATTTTCATAATAATAATCAGTAATGGTATCGTCATAATCATCATCATACATTAGAGGAAATTTCAACTCAAAATGGGCCTCCTAAAATGTACTAGTAAAATAATAGTTAAAATAATAAAATAATCTTTATTAATTTTAGAGAAAGAAAAGAAAAAAACTACTTTTTTGTTTGTATTTTTGACATATATCTCTATGTTTTTACTCAAATTTCGATCGGGAGAGATCGTTGGATGTGGAATTAAATTCCGCATCTAACGAGCTCTCCCGATCGAAATTTGAGTAAAAACATAGGGAGATATGTCAAAAATACAAACAAAAAAAGTAGTTTTTTTATGATACCTATCCCCAAATTTATATTAAAAAAGTGTTTAAGACCTATACGGTATTTCAAATTTAAAGCAATTTCATTGGCTAACACATGATGACATGGAATTTGAATAAAAGTTAAAAGGCCCATTTTGAGTTGAAATTTCCTCTAATGGACATCATCCTCAACCTAATCCTAAACCTCATACTCATCATTATCTACGTTAGAATCATCATCATCATCTATTTTATAATCATCATCATCATCGTCGTGATCATCATCATCATCATATCCATCATCCTCATCCTCATCATTGTCATCACCATCATCCTCATCCTCATCATTATCATCATCACCATCATCCTCATCATCATCATCGACATATTCATCCTCATCCTCATCATTATAATCATCATAATCATCATTGCCATCATCATCACCATCATCATCACCGTCATCATCACCAACATCATCACCATCATCATTGTAATCATCACCATCACTCTCGCCATCATCATTGTCATCATGATGTACATCCTCATCATCATTATCGTCATCATCATTGTCATCATCATCATCGTCATCATCATCATCATCGACATCACTTTGCTGATACTAGATGATATATAAAAAAAACATAAAACATAATAAAAAAATACTAGAGGATACATAAAAAAACATAAAACATAACAAAAAACAAAAAACAAAAAACAATTAAAAATAAAATCATAATACAATATAAAAAACATAAAACAATTAAAAAAAAACATAATACAAATAAAAAACAAACCATAAAACATAAAACAAATGAAAAAACAACATAAAACATTAACCCTAGTTCCCATAATCAACAAAACAACACAAAGCAAAGCCCACGCTCCCCCACAATCCCTTGTCTCTACAAAGGAGACCGTGATTGGATCCCACAATAAACAAATGAGATCGGTATGCAAAGGATACCCTCATGCGTAGAGGAGACAATGGAGATGCACAAAGACCCATAACCCCCGAGCACAGAGGAGGTAGAGGAGACCAACATAGTTGTCTTCGGCTAGTTTAGTGCCTAACAAAAATGCCAATAAAATGTCTACTACTTTCAGTTAATCCATTAACTCAATTTCTAGCATAAGATATAATGCTTTGAGTGTATGAGAGTTGCTCCTATATGCCCTCCATAAATTGTAGTCAAGGTTTTATTGATAGTTTCGCTTTTCTAGCATTTATTACACCTTGTCGAGTTTTACCTATATTAACTATTAAGGGATAGAAAATTATGTTATATCACCAAACTTACCTATCATGATGTACATCAATTCTCCAAATTCCAACTTTCTCTTTAACTCGAACAATTTATTACGATCGTTGATATATAGAAAAATGAAAATTGAGAAATATTCCACATGAATCTATGGAAGGGAATGAGTGTATATATTTTCCATGTTAATTAGCCCATGGTCTGCCTTCTTAGCTTTCCCTAACCCTCTTGTTCTCCATAGTTTCACCCTCAAATTTTCCTTTGAGGTAGCCCTTCGATTGTCCAGTAACTCGGGTATGTTGCTGCTATAACAACACCCTTTACCCTTCCCCTAAGTTTCTGTAGTAGCCTGCTTCTACCCCCTCGGTGACCCTACAGGCTGCTAGTAGCCTTGCCCTTCCTTCCTTTCAACAAAACATCCATGGGACTCTTCCCTAATGCTGTTACGACCTTAGTCCTATTTGCGGTCAAATGAATTCATATGTCTCATCATTCTTTTCATCTCCCTTATTTCAGTAAGCCTTCTCCTCTAGAAGAACCACAATTCGAGTGACTTCCCATACCCACAAACTAAGAATTACTATACAAAAAAGAATCCCCATCCCATAGGAAATACCTTTGTTTTCCCACTAATAAAAAACCACAAGAAAAATTGCTAGACAATGTGGCCACCAAGATTCCCTCACAACATGCTTACTCTTATGATGATGAAAAAAAATAGAACAAAGCTGAGCGTCCTTATCATAATTTGCCACCTAGAGATGCTATGTCGAGCAGCAACCAACACAATCAATGATGCTCTTATTTATCTATGTGTCCCAACCCTCCACATTCCTACAAATGAACACCAAAATAATCCCACCATCTCTATAGATCTACTAGAGAAGAGCCTAAAGCACAAGCAAGTGCTTAGGCTCCCTCTCTTAGCATTAAACAAGGTGATAGTTCACACATGGGATGAATGGTTAGTTGAACACCATGCCACCATTTCAGTGATTATGAGTTTGTTGGATTAATATTATAGTTTCTAATATCTTCCATTAATATAGTTCTAGGGTAGCCACCTCTATTTAGGGTGGCCTCCATTTTGTATAATGATCCCTTTATCCAATTTTGTGGCTTCATTGGCAATATGATTTGCAATGGAACTACTACACCTTTTAACATGAAGGATATGGGTTTCTTTGATATGGTTGAGACACCATAAGATCATTTCATAAGTTATGAATAATATGGACCCCTCTTCGACAAATTTCTTTCTTACATGTTTAATGATGAGGAGAGAGTCACGTTTAATGAATATTTTGGGAACTGAAGTTTGTAGATAATTTATAGTCCTATGTATAAAGCATACAATTCCACTTTATTTTAGTTTCCATATCTAGGTCCCAATGAGAAGAAGTAAGTTTTAAACTCTTTATAACAATGGGGTATAAGAGGAGAATACTTTAGTCTTGTAACTAGTTGAATCACAAACCTAATATTTTATTTTTCTCAATGTACATTAAAAACTTGTATTGTTTCCTATATTCAATTGTGTAGGCATATCTTGGTGTATTGAGGAAAAATAAAATTGAGAATTTTTCCACATGAATCCATGCAGAGGGATGAGTGTATCTGTTTTTCATGTTAATTAACCCTTGTTCTTCCTTTCCATCTTTCCCTATCCCTCTAGTTCTCCCTAGTTTTACCCTCAAATTTTCCTTTGAGGAAGTCCTTGGGTTGTCCAGTAACTTGGGTATGCTGATGCTATAGAAGCATTTTTTACCCTTCCCCCGAGTTGTTGTAGAAGCATCCTTCTACCCCCTTCCTTCCCTTCAAAACTACATCCTTGGAACTCTTCCCTATAACTGTTACAACCTCAGTCCAAATGGTTAATGATGCTTGCAACTAAAGTATGGAACTAGTGATTGCATGATCATTCTAATGGACTAATATTATATTTGTTTCATGACATTGGCTTGTTAGATTGATAATCCTCCATGTTTGTATGGAATTTTGTTAGGTGTTATGATACCTGGTTGTTTCCTTATCATTGAACAATTGAAAGAATGCATTGTCAATTACACTTATATATTTCACCTATGCACATATTACACTCTCTAATTTGACTGGTCATTACCATTGTTGCATGCAATGAAGTTGTGTGATAATGCTGAAGTAAACTAAACTTCTCATTTCATTCATGCCCTAAAATAGTAGTTTCCCAAAATATCACACATGTTTTGACTGCATGCTTCTTGGTTCAATACGTATTGTACAGAAAAATCGATGCTTGTTTTTACTTTGAAATTAAATGCTTAGTCTTAGTTGAAAAGATATTTGTAAGAAAAATTGTTACGTAGTATTATTATTATATTAAATTGTTATTATGGATCTTTGTCAGTAGACCAAGATGACGAAGTGTGATGAACTCCTCTCCTATATGGTTAATTTAGGTTTTTTCTCAAGGGACTGGACACCCCTTGATGGTATCGCCAACACTTAACCTTTAGGAGTAGTAGGACGACTGAAGGATCACTTCATCCAATTAGGAACTTCCTATATGGTTATGATGAAAACAATTAATGTATGGAACATATGGACCATATACCAAGAGAGAGAACACCTTTATTGATTACTTGTGTCCTTGTATTCCTCATTATTTAATTATCCTTTAAGATATGTCTAGCTCTAATATCTTTATGTTTGGCGGCTATGCTAGGGATTCTTGGGTGCTAGGGTTTCATTACACTGCGATTCTTCAAATCTTTATGAAGGCTAGGTTTTTGCTTAATTCGTGAAGTGAAACCTAATGCTGATCCATTTGCCCTAAAGATGAGCTGTGAGGCTTAGTTGTGGGCTAAATTGTTGATTAAACTTGGAATATGGAATAAACTTGAACTGCTGGGCTATCTTGAACCATGGGCTCAACCGTGGCTAGGATGTGACTCAACTATGGGATGGAACCGTGAACTATTTTGTGGGATGTGGACTTTGTTTCCACCTTTTTTGAGCTTGAGATGGAACCATGAACTTCTTTGTGGGTCATGAATGTAAAGTGGACTGTGTAATGCTGTTATTTTCCTGTACATTGTTATTGTTTATTTTCATTAGTTATAATATTGTTACTATGCATGGAATTTGATAACACATTCAACTTTGGAATATATGCCATTATTGGAATGATCAATATTTGAATTTTTTGTTCCTAAATCCCATGTATCTAAAGTTATTTTGGTCCATTCCCAACCTTTGTTTACCCCTTCTTTTCCCAATCAACACCCAAGGGTGGATGATGCAGGTCTAACAACATATACCTGCTAATTACTTACCTACAATTTCTATTTCTTGAGGAAACAAAGAAATAGTGCAAATATGTTCAAGTTCTTCTGAGAGTTGAAGGAAAACACAAAGACTATCAGTGCACACTTCAATTGTTTAAATATTTGGTCTATTTTAACAGTTTTTGGGGCTCAAAATTAAATTCAATCAGTTGCATGATAAAATCACTATTTGAAATCAATGTAATCACCTCTCCTCTATTTTCATGAAAGAGATCAGACAAGTTCTTCCTTCTAGCTGCAGGTTATTCCTTTTGTTCTTTCTTCCATATCTAACCATTTTATGGAAGATTCATTTGGAGGTCCAATTCCATAGGTTGAAAGCCAGAAACTTGACTTGTTTCTCTTGGATCATGCGAATTATTCGCTTTTGTGGCTGAATTGTAATAACATATTTTCCATGTCTGCAATAATTGATGGATTCAATAATCAACAAAAGAAACCATTAATAAAAGAGAAACACAATTTGTAATCAAGAAAAAACTAAGAAGAATGAAACTAACCTGAAAGTGAATTCAATGATAATTATCAGTGCCTAATAAAATGCCACTGCTTTCAATTAATCCATTAAGTCAATATCTAGAATACGATATAATGCTTTGTGTGTATGGTAGTTTCTCCTATATACCCTCCATAAATTGTTGTCATGGTTTTATTGATAGTTTTTCTTTGCTAGCTTTTATTACACCTTGTCGAGTTTTATCTATATTAGCTATTGAGGGATAGTAAATTATGTCATATCACCAACCTTACCTGTCATGATGTACATCAATTATCCAAATTCCAACTTTCTCTTTAACTCAAACATTTTATTATGATAGCTGATACAGAAGAAAAATAAAAATTGAGAATTGTTCCACATGAATCCATGCAGAGGGATGAGTGTATATGTTTTCCATGTTAATGATATGTTCCAGTTTTAATTGCTAGAGAAATATCTATTGGAAATAACAATTATGAAAAACTTGCACAATTAAAATCAACCTAATATAACCCTAAGATAACAAATAAAAGAAACCTAACTAACCCTAACAAGTAGATTCTAAAGGAAAGAAGAAGGCTTGAATCCTACGGAACTAACCCTAGCTCTACCCTAATTAGCCTCCGACCTGCCTTTCTGGCTTTCAGTAGCTCTCTTGTTCTCCCTAGTTTCACCCTTGAATTTTCCTTTGAGGTATCCCTTGGGTTTTCCAGTAACTTAGGTTTGTTGCTGCTATAGAAACAACCTTTACCCTTCCCCCGAATTGATGTAGCATCCTACTTCTAATCCCTTGGTCACCCTGCAGGATGCTAGTATCCTCACCCTTCCTTCCCTTCAACACTACATCCTTGGGAATCTTCCCTAAGGCTTTTACAAACTAAGTATGATCCTCCATGTTTTTATGAAATTGTGTTAGGTGTTATGAGACTTGGTCATTTACTTATCATTGAACAACTGAAAAAATGCATTGTTAATTGAAATTATATTTCACCTATGCACATAGTACACTCTCTAATTTGAATCCAATAAGTCACCAGTCATTAAAATCCTCAAAAGAGAATATATTTTGGTGTCTAAGTGTTATTTCAGAGGTGTCTAAGTGAAACCCTCTTCCTCAACTGTTTTGTTATAGCCTTTTGAGATTTTTTATTACCTTAAACCCTCTCTCTCTCAAGGTATGATCTCGTTCCTGGTGACTTGTTTCTTGAAAGGAAAGGTCTGATCCTAAATGTGTCTAAGTATCAGGAAGGTCTAAACTAGTATCTTTTGATACTATGTTCTGATTATTTCACTGGTCTTGAATTTTCCTTTTTACTATTTTTATTGTGCATCTCAAGGACCAACTTTAACACAAGGATAATGGAAGAGTGCTAAAGTTGAAAGAGATGAAAATTATGTTTAAATTATGTTACTGCTTCCCATCTAACACAATATTGCAAATTTTACTTGATTTTTATTGCTGTACTATCATGCATTGGATCACATCATGTAGTTTGGATCTTCTCTTTATACACTAATGGTAAAAATATATGAAACAATGTACCCTGAGAGAGATAAAAGATCAAAATCCTTGGTCTTGTTGGTCCTATGGGTGAAAGGGGTTGGTTATCCACCTTTATGTTACACCTTGGTCTTATGGGTATGAGGGTTTCCTTATCTTCTTATTGTGACATCTATAGCACATGTTTTATTTTCTCTTTAGATGTTTTTATGGACAATCTTGAATGCATTTGTTCTATGGTAGGTCATTCCTCCATGGTCTCCAGGGTTGACGCTTTCGATCTTTGCACTATTTTTTCATCAGAATTTTAATAAGGGAGAAAACTTGGACACAAGATATGAATCCAACCTGTTCTAATGATGGATTATATAATAATAATCACCCTCTATATTGTAAGAAGTTCAAGCATTATTTTTATCCATTGTAACTAAGGCATCAATACAATCTTTAATAAGGTTACCCATAGCTATATTTGTCCTTGGAAGTGGGAATTATTATGAGGGAATCTGAGTTTTTTTACAAAATGTTATGATATCATCCCATCTCTTCATTTGTTCATGGATATGGCTTAGAGAAATTTTCATCATTCACAGAGGAAAAATAGAAAATGAGAATTGTTCGACATGAATCCACGCATAGGGATGAGTGTATATTTTTTCCATGTTAATGAGTTGTTCTAGTTTTAATTGCTGGAGAAAACTCTATTGGAAACATCAATTATGAACAACTTGCATAATTAAACTCTCAAATTGAAACTAAACATATAGCCATTCAAACCAGCAATAAAATGCAACACCTTGAATTAAGTTATCCTTTACTTGTTTCATACAGCCTTCTTTCTTGACTGTTTTGTTATAGCCTTCTGAGCTTTGTGCTTACCTTAAACCCTGTCTCTCTCTTAAGGTATGATCTCATTCCTTGGTGACTTGTTTCTTGAAAGACAGGGTCTGATCCTAAATGTGTCTGAGTATCAGGAAGGCCTAAACTAGTATCTTTTGATACTAAGTTATGCTTATTTTACTGGTCTTGAATTTGATTGTGTACTATTGTTACAATGCATACTAGGTACCAAATTTAGTACAAGGATAATGGAAGAGTGCTAAAGTTGAAATAGATGAAAATTATGTTTAAATTATATTATTGCTTCGCATCTAGTACAATTTTGTAAACTTTACTCAGTTGTTATTGATGTACTATTATGCATTTGGATCACCTCATCTAGTTTGGATATTCTCCTTATACAGTGACAATAAATATATATGAAATGATGTACCTTGAGAGAGATAAAATATTGAATTCCTTGGTCTTGTTGGTCCTAAGGGTGAAAGGGGTTGTTGTGCACCTTTATGTCACACTTTGGTCTTATGGGTATGATGGTTTCCTTATCTTATTATTGTGACATCTAATAACATATCGTTCATCCATTTTCCTCTCCAATACTAAAATATATTTTGAACATAAAAACTCTGTATCAATCAACCTACAAACTTTCTTTCATTCCTTTGTACTAAAATGTTGACCTCCAAACCTTCGCAAAGATTGAGGAAGCTATACATAAGTCTAGTGACTGGAGTTTGATTTTTTGTGTTATGTTCACTAGTGTTTAGGGTTTCAGGGTGCACAACTTGTATTTTCTCTTTATATGTTTTTATGGACATTATTGAATGCATTTTTTGCGTGGTAGGTCATGCCTCCATGGTCTACAAGGTTGAAGCTTTCAATATTTCCACTATCCTTTTACGATATTTTTAATAAGGGAGTAAAATTGCACAGAAGTTATGAATCCAACATGTTCTAATGATGGCTTAGATAATGATAATCACCCTCGATATTGTAAGAAGTTCAAGAATTATTTTTATCCATTGTAACTATGGCATCAATACAATTTATAATAAGCTTACCCATAGCTATATTTGTCCATGGAAGTGGGAATTATAATGAGGGAATATAAGTGTTTTTACAAAAAGTTACGATATCATCCCATCTCTTCATTTTTTAATGGGTAAGCCTTATAGAAATTTTCGTCATTCACAAAGGAAAAATAGAAATTGATAATTGTTCCACCTGAATCAATGCAGAGGGATGAGTGTATATTTTTTCCATGTTAATGAGTTGTTCCAGTTTTAATTGCTGGAGAAAACTCTGTTTGCAACAACAATTATGACAACTTGCATATTTAAACTCTCAAATTGAAGCTAAACAAATAGAAATTCAAACCAAGAATAAAATGCAACACCCTGAATTAAGTTATCCTTCACTTGTTGTCTACAACCCTCTTCCTGAAATGTTTTGTTATAGGATTTTGATATATGTGCTTACCTTAAATACATGCTCTCTCTCAAGGTATGATCCTATTCCTTGGTGACTTATTTCTTGAAAGATAAGGTCTGATCCTAAATGTGTCCAAGTATCAGGAAGGTATAAACCAATATCTTTTGATACTAAGTTCTGATTACTTTACTGGTCTTGAGTTTTATTTTTTTCTATTGTTACTATGCATATCAAGGACCAACTTTAGCACAAGGATCATGGAAGAGTGCTAAAGTTGAAATAGATGAAAATTATGTTTAAATTACCTTACTGCTTCCCATCTAGCACAATGTTGCAAATTTTACCCAATTGTTATTATTGTACTGTTATGTATTTGGATCACATCATCTAGTTTGGATCTTCTCCTTATATAGTGACGATAAAAATAAATGAAACAATGTACCTTGAGAGAGAGAAAATATTAAAGTCCTTTCTCTTGTTGGTTCTATGTGTAAAAGATGTTGGTTATCCACCTTTATGGTACACCTTGGCCTTATGGGTATGATGGTTGCCTTAGCTTCTTATTGTGACCTCCTTTGGTTGACTTATGGTCCTTTATAGTCTAATTGGTCCTAGAACTCTTTTTTATTGATCAATAATGTTGTTTTTCCTGTACATTGTTATTGTTTCATTTCATCAGTTATAATATTGTTACTGTACATGGAATTTTGTAAATCATCTTAGGCACCAAATTTAACGTTGTGACTAGTGGAGTGGTAAAGTTGAAAAAGTTGAAGATTATACCCAAGTGAGATATATCATTTCAAATAACCACGATGAGTATCGGTGGTGGTGAGGTCATCAAACAAGGGGATTGTATAAATGCATGTTGGTTTTTATGATATGTTCTTCACATAATCAAAACACATAGAACTTGAAGGGCCAAGCATAAATACAATGAGACATGGGAACAATATATAGATGGGATACCCCTAGGTTGGATGTGTCATTCAAGGACAATTACTTAATCATTTTATTAATACCCTTAACTCAGAAGACATTCATTGTCTAGCAAATGCAATAAAACTATCTCTATCATCCATTTGGAAATAAAGATGGAAAAGGGAAATTACCATAGGATTACATAGAGAGGAGGAAAAAATTTGGAATCAATTTGTACAAAGACTTCAACAACCATGTCCTATAAAAAATAACATATGGTGTGTCCTCCTATTTTCATCCTCTATTTTAGGGGAGAGTGAGATAGAATATTGGAGATTTTTTTTTAAAACTTGGAGATAAAATACCAAATTTAATTTTTACAATAAAGTATATGATAATAAAAAGACCATGTGGGGTTCCCTCCAAATCTGGTTCTATCACATGGAAATAAATAAATCTTCCTTGTATAGCACCATTGGGAACTTTCCTTTGAAATAGTGTGCATCCATTTTTCAAATTTTGAATAAGAAAAACCTTGTATGTACAAAGTCTCATCCATATTTACAATATCCACACAATACATATGTGTACATTTATATGACAATTAGAAAATATTTCTTGTACTTCCAAATAACAATAGAACCGACTCTAAATATTTGTAGGTACCACCAAATATGTACTTGTCGGATTTGTACCTACAAATATGTACTTGTTGGATTTATCTTCCTCGAGTGAGGAAAATAGACTAGAATATTTTGAAAGCAAGATGTATATTACAAGATCTAATATGTCAAGATCAACTAGAGATGAAAAGGTAAGGAGAAAATTTCGTAGATGCGTGGAACTTTTTCTTTCTGAAGGAGGATCATGTGATTATGATAATGAGAGAATAGGTGACATTGAGTTTCCCTTCAGGTATAGAAATATTGTCAAGCGATGGATACACAAGGAGCTAACTCAAGTGGACATAGATTTATTCCTCAATGGGAGGATTTATCGCATTTCTCCATCGTCTTTACATGGATTGGGGCTATTTTTTATGGATGAAATAATGGTCAAATATGGCACTGAAACTGAATTGATGGAGTATGTCGGACCGTGTTACAAATACAATGAATAATTGTTGTTGGTCTGATATAAGTGAAGCATGTAGACATACGAAGTTGCAGCAAATTATATACAACTACTAGACAACAATTTGAAAAAATTAGCTACTATGTATATTGATGGAAGGACAAAAGCTTCCAAAAATATCACATGGCTTATAAATAGTACATGACTAAGGACAACACATAAGTTACCCAATTGCATATTTGAGGGGCATGAAGGAAATCATGTATTTGTATGTGCAACAAAATCATTAGTTGCAGGTGAAGAGTTGTTGATCGATTACAATTTGAATTGAATTGATGCGAGACTTGCTTTTATGAGGGTAATTATCTTATACAACATTTAGCTCAACCTTTGATCGATGTCTTATTATTTTTCTCTTGCAACAATTTTAATTATATGTACTTTTAATTATTAATATTTCTTGATTCTTGTATTGTGGCAGGGTGATCATGGTCAGATGCCACAAGCAATTAGATATGATGAGGTGAACACCAATGTAATAGTAACCACAATTCATGATTATATTACAACTATTAACATTTGACCTGTTTTGTGCTTATGAGCTCAATATTTCAAATTATATCATGCATATTATATTGTGGTAGGGGGGTACTCAAAAATCACATGCAACTTCTGTTTAGGTGAACGTGACTACCATATTAACACTAAAGTGTTTCTTCATTAATAACATTTATTAGACATGGTTCAATTTTTACTTTTCAATATGAACATGTCTTGATTCTTGTATTGTGGAAGGATGACCATGGGCAGTCACCAATGGTGTCATATCAGGTAAATGATAACATAATAGTACCTAAAAATGATTAAAGTACTTATTTTTCTTATTATATACATGTTATTGTTTTGACATGACTTTTTGTAATGATAAAAATAAATTAACCTCTTTATTGATTGATGTTTGTAGAGCACACCACATCAAGATGATGAGGTGGTTGTTGAGGAAGATATATTTTATTCAACTGACCCAGTGGAAATTGTGAAGAAGTCTTTGAAAACGTCCAATCAAGAAATTCTTAGATTGATTGTAATCAGACCCAGGACTAAAGAAATCAAAGAAAGAATTGATGACTCAAGGAAAACAATAGAACAATATGAGGCAAGTGTCATCTTTGAAATATTTTACGAACTATGAAACATATTCATTTATGTTATTTTAGATCTCTATTTTTATGTGTTCTAATCAATTAAAGTTTTGTTTTTCTAGGATACACCTGTGCATCGAGTACATGTTGTAGAGGTCGGTATTGGTAGTAGAGATGGTTCAACACATCATCAATATATCGTACCAACAAGGCTATTTGATTATATTGACCAGGAATTCTGTTTAGATTCTACGACTTCACCAGATGTTGGAGATCAACATGGCCCTTCACCCACTACTACACACGATGTTCGAGAGGAAAGTAGCATCGTATGTGAAAGTTTCTATCCTGGAGCAGTACGTGTGATTAGCAAGGTATCATTTCTTGTTACCTTCTTGGTAGACCATGACTATGTTTCAATCAAGATACCGAATATTGCGGGTATTATTTAATTAAATCAATGTTTTTTTCATGTAATTCAAAGCCACATACCTCAAATTAATTTTAATTAATGATCATATTCTTTTTGCAGGAAACAATGTTTTTTATAAGAACCTGCATGAGAAGGAGTTGGATATTTTTCGACCCACCATTCTTACATGGTAGAATTCCCAAAATGACAAATTTAAAGATGATATGATGAAACACATGGTCAACTTGTTTGGTGATACCTTAAAAAAAGGTGTCACCGTAGCAGCTGGTTTAAATTCGAAATATGTCCGAGCAGATTCTAGGGACAATTTGAAAATTACCCCTAAGTATGAGAGTCCTTCGATGGTTCCAGAGAAGGAATGGAAGGAGCTCATGGATGATGCAAAGGAGAAGTCATTGAGGAAACAAGGAAAGACTCGGCCACTCGGTTTAAGAAGGTATGGAAAATATCATATTTTCAATGGAAAATGTTCAATTTTTTTTAACTTTTATATATATTTAAGTTGTGATATCTAAAATATTTGAAACCTTTCATGGGAAGCACAAAATGGGACAGGGTGGATATTAGAAAATAAGATCACGAATTGTAAGAATTAAATGATCATTATTTGTAGCTAATGTTTTTCTAAATGTAGCGAACAAATAATTGATTTATCGGAAGCAATTTCCATGGTGTTATGCATTACAGGGAAATGATTTTCAATAGGCACCCACTGAAGAAGAATTGAGGCTTGGCTTCAAGTAGGTTTTCAACATGTACTGGAACATCGAAAAAGTTTGGGGAAAACCCCAATTTCCCCATTGACGCACATATGGTTAAATAAAACCAATAAGGTCATCATTATAATGTACTTGTGTAATCTATTCATGAATGATTACATCAAAAAATAAATGTCGGTTTTTTTTTGGGGGGTGAGAGCAACAAAAGAAGTGAGGGTAGCGGTATTGAACATGTACCACATGAAGGTGGGGAGATTCCTCATGGTGGTGGCGAGTATCCTAGCCATTCCGTTATGTATTCTATAAAATATAAGTATTTAATATGATTTTAAATATATAATTGATGACGTGTACTAGTAAATTTTCTTCTATGAATGACAGAGCATGTACCTTATCATGCTCAACTGGAAGAGGAACAAATGGCAGAACTAATGAACACTCCAGTTGTCTTAGTTAATCAGCCAATAGGTAATGATCATTGTAATGATATTGGAAATATTGAAGTACGTATCTCAATAATAACTATGCGTTTGTATCTATATAACTGACTTGATTTTTGTAGATGATGCCCCTCTCCAGCGCCGACCTCCACGCCCTGATAATTGATGTACTAGAAGTATGGTACGGGAGAGCATGCCCACACAAAAAATAGAAAGAGAGGGAACAAAAAGTACAACGAGTCATCACAACGAATATGATGTCCCCATCTTAGAATTTTTGGAAAAAAAAACAAAACAAAAAAATGTAGTTGTATACATTTAAGATTTGTATTTGACTGAGTAAATAAATGAAATATTTAGAGTTTTGTTAGAAGTTTCTTGATTTAGTCGGTGCATGGTCATATTTTAGAATTGATATTTATAATATGAATGTTATTGCTTAGTTCATATTTCTAAATATGTGTGACATCTTTCAAGGACTATGGTTATCCTCAAGGGGCTGACCACCCCTTCCTGAGTTAACCAGAGGAAGATGAGATGCATGCTAGCAAGAAATATGGATGCACATGGTGAACAAGCAACCAAAGTCAAAAAATAGTGTGTAAGGCAGAGAAGTCGACAAGGGTCAGCTTGGTCATGATTTTGTACTTTTTTGGTCCGAGTCAGTTAGGTAGTTGGTCGTAAGTGGACCATTTTGTAAAGACTTAAGCCTAAATAAAGGCTTAGGAGTGTAGTAGAAAGGTAGTTAGTAAATTCATTGTTGAAGAGATTATGTTTCTAGCATCTGTTTTTCTGTCTAGCGAACTATTCTACTGAGGTTATCAACCTGAAGATGTATTTTGGAAACATGTGTTGACCTGTGGAGTAATTTGGCATGTGTGGATGATGTTGGAAACTTTGTGTCTTGATCTATGCTCTTATGTTTGCTATCCTTATGGTTTTTATGATGTGATCTGAATGAGTAATTGCTACAATATGGTTTATGTTTATGAATGATGAGATTACTTTGCATAATGAATGACTCCATACTTGTCGATCTCTTTAAGAACTGAATAAGATGATGTGATATGATGCAAATGGTTTTTGATTCAACTGAATATGAATGATTGATGGTAAAACCCTCCCTTGGATCTCTGGTTAACACTATGATAGAGAGAAAATAAGTGCACAATAACTCCTCCTTACTTAGAAAACATGGTTCCTGCAAATCTCCCTTGAACACCTCAGTGAGACTTCATCTGCTTCGTAGGTGTTGTTGGATAGGGTAAAACCTATCTAGGTTGGTGCTCAAGGAGATCACTATGAAAAGGGGTGTCGATAGTGTGTGAACCCCTATCGACAGATATGTGTATCACATCATAGCTGCGATCACAACTGTGACAAGTGCAAGTGAAGAAAAACTAAAAGACCATTCAACTAGGTTATTTCACCAGGTGAAAAAATTTCTATCTAAGTTAACAAATGAAATATTAGACAAGGTGCCACAGGATTATATCACACAAAGAGCTGAAGAGACCGCTATAGGGAAAAGGGTTTGTCTTGTGCAAATTCCACCAAGGTCGTTGGAGTTAGGAAGAGAGGACATTGACACCTTAGTACATCAGTTCAGCACTATCATCTTATATGTCAATGATTTTACTACCCACGTACTTGCTATATTGCAGAATATTGCGATCCAGGAGCTTTTCGAGTGTGAGTCCATTGTTTGTGATCACCTCGCTAAATCACAGGAGCAAGTAGCAGTAACGAATGAAGAAATCAAGCGCAAGAGGTAAGAGCAGGATGCGGATTCAAGGGCTAAGGAAAAATATCTGGAAGACAAAGCATGAATAGAAAAAGTTATCGCAGTCGTATGTCAGGAAATTCCTAACATCACAGATGAGATGTACACAGAGGAAAATATTTTGTTCTTGGGATTAATCATCACAAGTTTGAAGTAGGAGAACAAGGAGATACAACCATGGGTAGTTCCAAGTACACCACTTGAACATCTCGCTGCATGCAAAGGACATATTGAGGATGCATCGACACAAGTTGAAGACTATGAGAAGATGACTGAGAAGTTGGCAGACATAACCACATAGTTTTGGATGAGTGTGGTTTAGGATGAGAAGCTACAACAATCAAGTGCATAAATCCATGAAGAAGAGGCATAGTTGACAACGATTTGGGCATCACTCAAGATGATGCCACCAATGGTGTAGGCACGCAAATCTATGGAGTTGAATAAACTGCACTAGAGAGCCAACAAAGGAAGGGGGCGACAACAACACTGGGACAGTCATTTGGATGAATTCCAGGACTTCGGTGAGAAGGGAATGAAGGTTGTGCAGGAACTACAAGTTGCTGATGAAGGCTATAATCAAGTAGCTAAAAAGATGGCAGTGCATCTGACATCATGGGATGTAAACGATTGCATAGAGATTTGTACCGGGGAAAAGTAAGTAGTTGATGAAGTGCAAAATGAGTATGACAAATTCAAGGCCCGGATCAAAACCCATACGATTTCTAGTTGACATGTCTCAAGGGAGAGCCACAATATTGAGTTGGGGGACTGCTCGCAGGAAATATGGACGTGCATGGTGTACAAGCAACCGAAGTCAAACAATAGTGTGCAAGGTGGAGAATTCGACAAGGGTTGGGTTCGTCATGATTTTATACTTTTGTGGTCCGATCCAGTTAGGTAGTTGGTCGTAAGTGGACCATTTTGTAAAGGAAAAAACCTATATATAGACTTAGGAGTGTAGTATAAAGGTAGTTAGTAAATTCATTATCAAATAGATTATGTTTTAGGCATTTGTGGTTCTATCTTGTTCACTGTTCTGCTGAGGTTATCGACCTGAAGATGTATTTTGGAAACATGTGTTGACCTATAGAGTAATATGACATGTGCAAATGATGTTGGAAACTTTGTGTCTTGATTTATGCTCTTATGTTTACTGTATTTATGGTTTTTATGATGTAATTTGAATGAGTAGTTGTTGTAATATGGTTTATGTTTATGAATGATGAGATGTCTTTGCATAATGAATGACTTCATACTTGTCGATCTCTCTGTGGACTGAATAAGATGATGTGATCTGATGCAAATGGTTTTTGATATGATTGAATATGAATGATTGATGATAAAACCATCACATGTATCTTTCGTTAACATTGCGACAGAGACAAAATAAGTGCTCAAATCCTCCTCCTTACAGTGAAAACATGGTTCTTACCGCTCTCCCTTAAACACCTCGGGTGAGACTTCATCTTCTTAGCAGGTGTTGCTGGACAGAGTAAAACCTGTCTGGGCTCATGCTCAGGGAGAACATGATGGAAAGGGGTTTTGATAGTGTGTGAACTCCTATCGATAGATCCGTGTCAACAATGATCATATTGTTTATAATTGGTTTAGACCTAATATATTCATGTTATTGTTATTTTAAAATTGTTGTCTTTCATTAATGACTTCGATTTGATATATATTACTAATGTTATGACTTTTTTTCTTTTTCAGTACTTAAATGATTATTGCATATCTCTGTTTGATAGTACTGTGCTGATTAAAATAATTAATATACGTATGGAAACCCCTTTTTGTGTTAACCTGAGAAATATGAGGTGACCAAATGATCTTCCTTATCTAGTCATAATGATTATGAGCTTCCACTCTTTGCATGAGACACATGAGAAATATGACCACATATAGTTGAGAAGCTCGAGTAACCTACCCTCACATTCAATTAATGTGTATGAGCCTAGTATGACATCATGTTTCCTTGTTATGTTACACTAACTTGCATGTTTACTTGTATGTGATGTTTAGCCTTGTGGTGACTCGTGATCGACCCTTTCTTGGTAACATTGAGATATACAACCCTTAAATGTTGATGTCCAAATTTTTTATGACTATAGTGATGCCTTAGGATTGATTTCCACCCTTGCGTTGACCTTAAGATCCCTCCTTAGGTTCCATCCATTATAACTCTACCCTATATGACTTTTTTGGAGTACTTTGTTGTTGTTTTTGTTGTGAGTTGGTTGTACTAATGTGCTGATATTGTTTTTGATTTGTGAGGGTTGGATGATATATTTAAGGGTATTTTCCATTTTTGGGTTCTCTCCTTTCACAGGTATGTTGGTTTAGTTGAGTCTCATGCAAGTAACCTAACGCTAAGAGGTTGAAGTCCATTTAGAAACATTTTTTTTAGCATAGGGGAGGCCTTCCCTAATATCTAATGTTGAGTTTATAATTGGTTGAGATCTTATATATATTTCTATTATTATATATATTGCTGTTGTTATTATTGTTGTTGTTTTTAGTACTTTAATGGTTATTGTAGCTCATTGTTTTTGGGACATCGTGGGCATGAATGTTAAGATTTTATATGCTAGACTAGATTAGTTAGTGTTCAATTCAAAAATCATGGCAAAAACATATCTAGAATCATTGATAGAAACACAATCACAAGATAGACATTTTATTTATCCCAGGAAACCCTCAAGGGGAAGAAAAACCAGCAAAACTTCCTCTGTATAATATGTATAAAAGACAACCCCCAAAATCGGTGTTTTCCTCCTTTTGTTATGTCTTTCTCTCTCTCCTATGTGCTAATAAAATGAGTGATTATGTTTCCAAATAAGAACCACAACTCCTCTATTTATACACATTGATCCAACTGAATTTTACCCTAATCAAGTCGGCCCCACTAAACTATCTAGGCTGACTTCACCTAGGAAGACTCAAAATAGTATATTATATTATTCATTAGGGTACTAATGACCTGGATTACAATGGAGGATTTACCTCATGAATATATGATGACCAAATACAATAGTAACACCCCACCAAAGGAATAATAACATCTCCCTTGGGTTACATCAATAAAATACATTTATAATATCCTTTGAAGTTACAACATTTAGACACTCCCTTTTAACAAGAAGGTTATTCTACTGAAAACATAATCATAGACTATAGGAGAACAGAGAGACAATAATTTCAACAGTACATCGAGGTTATACATCTATATGTCATATGAAGTTTTTTCAATCAATAACTGGAACAATTGCTCTTCATCTTCTGCATCACATGATCACTTGATCCTTTTGCAGCAAATATTTGACCTTTTGATCCTTTGTAGCAGGAATTTTATATTCTTGATCCTTTGTAGTACTTTGATCCTTTGCGATAACACTTTGATCTTCTTGATCCTTTGTAGCATCACTTCGATATCCTCGATCCTTTACAGCAGCACTTCGATCTTCTTGATCCTTTGCAACAACACTTCGATGTTCTTGATCCTTTACAGTAGCACTTTGATCTTCTCAATCCTTTGCAATAGCACTTCAATCTTCTGCAGTAGCCTTTTGATCTTCTCGATCCCTTGTAGTAGCACTTCTATCCTTTGTAGCATCACTTCGATTCTTTTGATCCTTTGCAGACACACTTTTATCTACTTGACTATTTTCTACTGTACTTCGATCTACTTGATCCTTCACCACCATGCTACTTGAAATACACATGATCTATTTGCAGAGTGATCAATCCTAGTCACTTTAGGGCCTAATTCCAAGGATGATGCAATCCTCCATCAACATGATCCATTAAATCGATCACCTAAATCATCTACAACTAAATGTATATCTCGATCACACCCAGTGTTGGCCCTATCATCCGTGAGGACTCATCACAGAACATCCATACCACACAGGTTAGGGCCACTCCTAAGTGAGTGTTATACTACGCTATCTACACTTATGTGTAGGCATACTCTTCCAAGCAAGAGTATTGTCTGCAGAGCAGATCTCAACCACATACAAAATTTTGGGACATCGTAGAAAATCCATACCACAAAGGTTAGGACCACTCTCGAGTGAGTGTTATACTACGATGTCCATGAGGAATCATCATAGAGAATCCAAACCACTAACATTAGGACCACTCCTAAGTGAGTGTTATTCTATGGAATATACATAAGAATGTAGGAATACTCTCCATACAAGAGTATAGTCTACAAAGAAGATCTCGACTGCATACAAAATGTCAGTCCTGCCGTCTATGAGGACTCATCGTAGAGCATCCATAACACAAAGGTTAGGACCACTCCTGAGCGAGTGTTATTCTACGGTATCCACAACTGAATGTGGGTACTCTCCATGCAAGAGTAACATCTACATGGCCATCCTTAGCTATTAAGGACCACTCATGAACATAGTGCTATACCTTCCATCCTCAAGAGAGGATACTATTGTCCACAAGTGAATGTGGGTACTCTACATGTGAGAGTAATATCTGTAGGGCCATCCTTATCTAATAAGGACCACTCTCATGAAAAAAGTGTTATACCTGCCATCCTCAAGAGAGGATACTATCATCCACAAATAGATGTCATACCATCATCATCACCATCATCCATCATCGATGTCAGTCTCATAATTATTCCCCCTTTCATGGGAAGTTCCATATTATCAACCTGCTCCCCCTTTGTCCGAGGAGGGTTCATGTATTTGACTTGATCTTACTTTTCAAAGAAGTTCCATATATGCATCATCTGTAGTCCCATCACTATTCCTGTTTGCGAGGAAAGTCTTTTTGAGCTACACCAAGCTTGTCATGGAAATATTCAAAATTCACTCGAGATAGAGGTTTGGTTAGTACATCAACAAATTTCTCATCGATACTCACATAGTGGACCTGGATATCTCCCTTTTGTACCATACCCATTATATAAGAATATCATATTTCTATGTGCTTCTATGTGTCATGGAACACTATATTCTCTTTCATCTTTGTACAACTCTAGTTGTCATAGAGAATAAATGTGGTTTCCAAGTCCATGTTAAATAATCCTGACATTAGCTTCTGAATCCATATCGCTTCACAACAAGTAGAGCAAGTTGTAATGTACTCTGCTTCAGCTATACTAAGAGAAACACTAGACTATTTCTTACTAAACCATGAGATCATGGCGGATCCCAAACAATAACATCCACCTAAGGTGCTCTTCCTATCTGTGACACTTCCTGCCCAATATGACTATGTATATCCATAGAATTTTTAGTCATGATCTCTTCCATAGTAAAGTCCCAAATTAATCGTACCTTTTAGGTAGCTCATCACATGATTTGTAGCTATCAGGTGAAATTGTCTAGGTTTAACTAGATACTGACTCAAGGTGTTCACATCAAAGCATATATCTAGCCTTGTGTTCATCAGACACATTAATGACCCAATAATATATCTATAGTGAGTCATGTCCACTAACTATGATGTCTCATCAGACAACAGCTTCAGGTTGGTGTCCATGGGTGTGGCCATGTATATACAATCCAACATATCAAATATTTCAATATTTCTACTGCATACTTTCCCTGATTCAAAAATATTCCTTCTAGGCTCTGCCACACTTCAAGCCCTAGGAAATAATGCATCAATTCAAGATATTTCATCTCGAATTCTTCATCTAGCTTCTTCTTTCAATCCTTGATCAGACCTGCTCGCAACGAGGGAAGACAACCCAGACCGGGATCCTTAAAGCAGGCTCCAAGCTGTTTGGGATGGTTGTTCCCGATAGGTTTTTAGGCTCTGTTAGCCTAATAATCTAATCTAAACAAAGTTTAAAAGATAAAACTAAAGCTACTGTTTGTTAATTGGATCTATGTTATACCTACGAATGTACAAATAAAATTAATTGATCTGATTATTATATTACAAAGTTAATCACTGAAAATTAATTTACTGAATCAGTTAATTAATAATACAGAAATAAAAAATTAACTAACATCAATATGATTGATAAATTACAGAAGGAGTATATTATACACATATGCACACTAATCACAAAATCAGAGAATAATTTAACAGTGGTATAAATATAGAAATATGATTCGATGGATTTTCAATAAAATAAATAAAAGAAAACTATCTACTTTAAATCCTATCCTGATCAGGAGCGTAGGAAAACATTAACCTGGAATTAAATTGCCAATAAAGCTACTGTGCTAATGGTCTTGAAACTATTAAGAGGAAATTCAAAATTTAAACAAGATCACATAGTAAACTCATGAATCACATATATTTATTGATGACAACACCAAATTTATAACATGACATATATCAGCAAATCAAAACCTGCATATGTCGACAATTACATGATGTATTTGCATAATTCATTAAAGAAATCATGACAAACATAAATACTATAGAGAAAGTGACAAGATCAAAATATATCATAGACACATTCGCATAGCATAAATACTGTGAATATATATATAAATATCACCAGTTAAAAGTGTTGTAGCTGCTGACAACAAATTTTCTGAAGTCACAGGAAAAATAATAGCAGTCTTGTCATGTCCCTTTCCCCACTATCGACCCCCTTCCCAGTACAAACATGTCTCTTTTAATACCTCAAATTTGACATGGAGATAGTTCTAGCAAACAGGAAACTATCTAATCTAAATCTCAACCAATCTCCACAAAAATGACAAATGAAATATGTCATTTTTTAATATACGTAATAATGTTCTGAAATTGGAGAGATTCAACTGACAGTGCAAAATCAAAAATGACAAAAGCACTAATAATATATTGACACCTGGGAAATAGGATTGTCAATCGAGTTGTTCCCGATCATCTAGGGATCATCCAAAAGGTAAGCGATCATCACAATCCGAGATAGGACAGCAACAACATCACCTGCGATACTACACATAAAAGATATATAATTAAAACATACGCAAAGTAAAATAAGATAAAATACATAATGCAAAAATCAATACACACCAATACCTGTAATAATATAACCTGATTATCACTTGATCAAAACTTCAAACCTGAAATAGTAAGTGTGCCCAAAACATCATAATTGAACAGGAGCGTTAAACACCTGAATGTTTACACCACTTGATGGATTCTGTGACTGAACCTTGAACTGCATCAGGGTGACCTGTGCATTCAATTCACAGACCTTTTCTTCGTTCTTATGACTCTCATTTTGAAGCTTCAGGACCCTACGAATCAATCTATTCTTATGCTTCTTAAGACGAAGCAGACACTTATCATCAGAATCGACTTTCTCTTTCAACCTCGAATTCTCAGCTTTGATAACATTATGATTCGCAACCATCTCAGTCACTTCTCCTTCCATCCTGTGTATTTTTTCCAACAAGCAATTCACAAATAATGGGTGAACCATTCCACCAACTGGATAAGAGCCTGATAAATTTGGTTCTGCAGGCTTGCCCTTAATCGGGGAATGAAATACAGGATCAACTACAGGATCGACCACAGGATCTACTTGAAGATCCTTATCGAACACGTGAGAAATATTATCTGCAGGGTTCAGGATAAACTCATGTTCAATATCACGACCATCATCTGGCAAAATAGGGTTCCCTTCTTCATCATGTATCACGACTGTCTCAATATGAACACCATCGCTCACGGTTGGCTTAACACCGCTACCCTTGGCCATGCTTCTCGTAAACCTACCACTGACCTTAACATTCAGGCTTTTACCCTTCATTTTGCAGGTATTATCAATATTACGCTTTGGTGTAACTGACGACAGATTTAAAGACTTCCTCGTGCGCTTTGAAGGAAGAGGAGTACCGGGACTACTAATAGGAGAAGGAACAGAGTCATTACAAACGCTGGAGCTCATACGGCCAGTAGGGTTTGACACAGGCTCGTGTAAAGGTGAAGCCAAAACTCAACTAGGTTCTTGGTGTCTTAAACATTCTTCAGGACAGTCAAATTGGTAGTGACAGAAGGCCAAGAAGCCATTAGACTCAATAAACTCATCCCATGACCGGTTATATTTAGATAATTCTCTCTCAACTAAAATCCTCACCAAGCCGTTATGGAACAGGCTGTGACTAATGTTCTTCGAACCTTTTTTAATGGCCGAGGAAATTTTTATCAGACTTTTAACTAGATAATGAGGTAAATTAAGAGGAAAACCAATAAAAAAATCCATTAACCGGAGATGGTCTACGTAGGCCGAGGAGAGACGACCTTCGCAGGTCACGTACCTGTGTATAACATCCAGGACTGGTCGCCACTCTTTCTTAAAGTATTTTCGGGACACACCGGTTCTGAACGATACGTCTTGACAGGGATTCTTCAGCATTTTCCTCCACTCAGTTACCTCCATTTGCTTATACTTAAACCATCGTTCGCCTGTCAATGGAAAACCAGTAGCAAGAGCAACCAAATGCTCATCAACCCAAAACTGGAGATCAGCTATTTTCACCCGAGAATCGTCCAACGACAAAGCGAACAGCCTTGTGACCTCCGGGTTTGAATCCGAGAACTTGCGGATGAATGGAAACCATCCAGCAGCTTCGACCTTTGCTAAAAGCTCAGGGTTTGAGTCAAGGAGTTTCGTCTCACAGGGCTCGACCCTCACCACAGGAGCCATGGCTACCTATGAAAATGCACGAAACCACACACAGCGAAGACAACACAAGTCAAAACATGACAGTGAATTGGAGATTGAGCACTTAGGGTGCAGACCGAGCAAAAAACATAGGCAATGGAACCCAATGCTCTCGTAAACAAACTGAGACATGAGCCAACTCCGCCAATAACCTTGAAATTCCGGCATGGAGGGGAATGATAACATAACAAGGCAATCAAAATAAGAAATGATGGGAAACAACTCCAGTTTGAACTCAGGTTATAATTTTTTATTCGAAGTTGATGACATGAGACCACTCATCGCATACCATACAGGTGTTGAATGAGAAGGGAGCCACGACATTTAATAGGTACTGGCCATTAAATGTGGTCGACAGAGTTAAGTACAAATGCAATGATCTCATATCAACCTTACAGTAGGTGGATCGGATTCGGCGGCGATGACATAAATTAATCTGACCATAAGCGATGATCCTATGTCATTGTTACCTTAGATTGATTCATACCTTCAAAGGTGGTGAGCATACGATACAATACAAACCATAAAGCCAACACCAGATTTTGCAATATAGACCATTTTATAAAAATCAACATTAAACAATTATGGTGATATTGACTATGGTTTGGAATCAGAAAGGTAAACTTAGGATATAGCATGTTTGCATAAAAAATTTGGCCTTTGATACTCTAAGCCTTATCAAAGTTACAATGAATCAACCATGCATACCCATTAATTAACCTTCGAATGAAACCTATGGTAATGTGCCAAACCATACAACGATCAACCTTACATTTTTGCAACCTTATCAACATTTATAATGACAAAATCAAATAGTAAAATCAAGTGGTAAATGTTTGGATGAGATTTCAAGATTAGGTTATGGTAAAAAGACATGGAAATTATTAATACTTATCCCTTGATCTTTTAAAGTAATTCCACTCAAAATAATAACTTCATAGTGGTGATTTTTTCAACTAATCTATAGTTTACAAAGGTTGTTTGAAAACATAGAATTTCACTAATTCAGTAGCTCACAGAATGTCATCATTTCAGTAGCTGGTGATTCATTAGATTTGTCCCAAGAAATTCAAACATTTCATCAAAACAAAATAAGATTTTGTTTGATGAAATATGTTTTTTAAGGCTGTTGAGTAAGGGCACAACAGATGGCGACTGACTGGGCAGAACATTTATCTCTTTTTCTTAACCTGAAACCATGCAATCAAAGAAATTAGATCCCTCATGTATGCCATTATACAGACATCAATATTCTAATATCTTAAACAGATCCAAGCTTTTCACATTTCTAAAAATTACCAGAAATTTACAATCTTAGTTATTTATTTGATAAAGATCAAGTTTCTTAACAAAAATTATTCCACAAGAAGTAAAACAGTAAATGGCTTAGTTTTAAAGAATAAAATCTCAATACCACAAGCATGTCCCTACTGCCAGCAGGCGTCTATAGCCTCGACAGGGTTGCTTCAAAGCCCCAAGGAACGCCAGTATCCCATCCGCTAGTTATAGATATACAATTCTGGTTAGGTTGAACTGTTATCATCATTTTCCTTTCTTTTTCTTTTTTTTTATGCTTCTGAAGGCCATGATTCTGGCTTGGTAACCAGATGGAAACCATGTCAGTCACCAGTCTGCACTACAATAAATAAACCGGCTCGTTATGCGACCTTTTATCCCTTAGTGTTTTTTCCAAGGGCCATTGTCCAGGTTTGGTGACCAGAAATGACAATGTTACTAAATGCAAACCTATGATCCTGAACAGACCGACTCGTAATTAGACCCTCTGTCCTTCAGATTATTTTGAAAATGTTCAAACCCAACCATGGCCAGAATGTAGTTATATTTAATCTGCAAATGAGATTGTCTTAGCAGACGGGGAGGCAAATCCATTTCTCTTTACGAGAAGGGATGGCGTAAAAGACTCAAATAGATAGCCTCGTAAAAAAAACTGCCCTAAGTCCTTTGGAAAAAATCTTTGCAGAGACTGGTATTATGGATCTATATTACATGATTTAAGAAATTCTGGTAAAAATCTAGAAAGGTGAAAACCTGTTCACTGTTTAAGACATAAAACAATATGACAATTTTTAGGATAGTAAGATCTTCGTGCATGATTTGTAGATTAATTACAGAACCCAATAAAAATCATCAGCTTGAATTTTGAAAAATTGATCAGAATCAAAAATACGCAAATAAAAAACAAATAAACATGAAACAAAAACAACCAAAGCAACCAAATCAAATAAGCTCACTAACAAAATCCACAAACCAAGCACACCACACTAGGTATGTACAGGATGATCCCTTGAGGGGGATCAACAGAAATATTTCTTAATCAGATGACCATTTACTGGAATATTATCGATGTCACCTTCCAGTGTCTACAAACTGAAAGTGCTAGGACCAAGTTTTTCTGTAATAATAAATGGTCCCAGCCACAGGCATTGGAACTTAGTAGGTTTTCCTTTGTCTTCGTGCTCCTTATCCCATTTCAGAACTAGGTCACCTACTTCCAAATCCCTACTGGCTGATTTTCTGTGATCAAGCCAGTGTTTCACGGTCTGTTGGTGTTTGTCAAATGTTTTCCTAGCCAACTCTCTATCTTCCTCCAGTTTAAGCAAGGTATTAATTCGATGTTCCATGGCAGAACATGGTGTCTCCTGTACTGACTGGGAGAGCTGTAGAGAGGGTAAAAATAGATGAGGAGGAAAAATAGCTTCCTTTCCGTATACCAGGAAAAAGGGAGAATTTCCTATGGCAGCTTTGGGAGTCACTCTGTCAGCCCACAAGGCATTCGATAAGGCGTTGTGCCAATTCCTATGATGATTAACCACCGTGCATTTCAGAATTTTGATTAAATTTTTATTGGAAGATTCAGCTAATCCGTTACCCTGAGGATAATAATTAGCAGAATATTTTAACTTTATGCCCTTTTTCCAATGCATATTTTGTTAACTTTGCAGAAGAAAAATAAGTTGCATTGTCAAAAATCAAAGATTCGGGAACACCAAATCTGGTGATAATAAAAGAATCAAGGAATGATATCACCTGTTCCAAGTTAACTACTCGTAAGGGGATGGATTCAACCCATCTAGTGAAATAATCTATGGCTGTCAAAATGTATTTATGCTGCTGTGAAGAAGCTGGTGTGATTGGACCAACAATATCCAGACCCCATTGCTGAAATGGGACTTCAATAATAACCGGTTGGAGGGGTAATGCTGCTTTCTTCAGCCTACCTCCTGCTCTCTAACACTCCTGACATTTCCTAGCAAAGGCATATGCATATTTGAACAATGTAGGCCAGTAGTAACCAGCTTTGAGTACTTTGTGTGCAGTGGTTTCCCTGCCAAAGTGTCCTCCAGCTGGCCCTGCATGTAATTGAGACAGCACATTATCAGCTTCATTCCTTTCTAAACAACGAAGGAGAACTCCTTCGAAACTATTTCTAAAAAGAATATTATCAATCAGCTGATATGGTGTAGATATTAATCTCAAAGCTCTTTTTCTACGTGAATCCAAATGTTCAGGAGCATTCCCGTGCAATAGAAAAAACTTAATATCATTATACCAAGAATCAGAGGGAGATGAGACTGGAAAAACTTCCCTTTCAAACAGATATTGTTCGTCAAAGAAGTGCAGATCAGTTTCAGAGATGTCTGAAGACCCAGATGCCAACTTACAGATTCCTTGTCCTATGACAATCTTTAAAGGCTTGATTTCCAGGTCATATTCCTGAAGTGCTGTAACCCAATGGGCTCGCTTTTTGCCTAGGTCCTTTTGTACCAAAATATTTCTGACAGCGGAATATGGCACAATGACCTTGGTATGAGACTTCAGCAAATACGGCCGGAAGTGTTTGACAGACTTAAAAACAGTGAATGCTTGTTTGTCCACTTCTGGGTAATTCAGTTCTGCACCATTCAAACCAGAACTCGTAAAAGGAATGGGAGCTTCATTATTTTCCTGATTTTTCTGTGTTAGAACAGCAGCATATGAAGAATAAGAAGCAAACGTGTACAAAATAAATGGCTTAGAGAAATCTGGGCTTGTTAAGGTAGGAGCTTCAGTAATAGCTTTTAAGATATCGTGAAAAGATTGCTTTTCTTCAGCAGACCATTTAAATTCAGCATCTTTCTTAATCATTTTCTGAAGCGGCCTAACAATTTCAGTGAACCCAGGAATAAATCTAGAAACAAAATTTATCTTCCCAAGAAATGACTGCATAGTTTTCTTTGAGTGAGGCATATAAATTTGAGATATAGCATGGGTACGTTCTACGTCAATATTGATACCTTGTTTAGTAACCACAAAACCCAGTAACTTACCTTCTGCAACTGAAAAGATGGATTTCTTAGGATTCAGGGAGATCCCATATTTCCTGCAACGCTCAAAAACCCTCCTAAAATGAGTTAAATGATCAGCTCTGTTTTTTGAAAAGACAGTTATATCATCAAGATAAATAACCACAAATTGACCAATTAGGCCTCTGAACGCAATATCCATTGCCCTTTGAAATGTTGCTCCGGCATTAATTAAACCAAATGGCATTTTTCTATAGGCATAAGTTCCCCAAGGGGTCCTGAAAGTTGTCTTCAACTGATCTGCTTTAGATACTAACACTTGGTTGTATCCTGAAAATCCATCTAAAAGTGAAAACATTTTAGATCCAGAGACCTGTTGTAATATTTTTTCCATTGGAGGAACAGGATAATTATCTTTTTTTGAAACCTTATTCAGGTTTCGGAAATCGACGCATAACCTGATATCACCATTTTTCTTTCTGACGGGGACAATATTTGCCACCCACTGGGCATGCCGTACTGGAAAAATTATCTCGGTAGCAAGGAGTTTATTAAGTTCCTTCTTAACAGCCGGTTCTAGGCTAGGATGTATTTTCCTCAATTTCTATTGGAAAGGTTTATCCTCTTGTTTCATTGGAATGACATGTTGCATTATATTTGGATCAAACGTCTTAAGATCTTCATACGTCCATGCAAAAATGTCTTTAAACTCATTGAAGAGTTGTATGAAGGCTGTCTTTTCCTAGGGAGTAGTTGTACTACCAAGATTGACACATTGAGGGTTATGTTCAGTGCCTAGATTTACAATTTCAGATTGCATAATGGAGCTGTTGGTTTTACAGTTCCTTGCTACTTTAAATTTATCCTTCAAGTCATAGAATTTCTCAAGTTTGATTACAGATCTAGGAAGGGCACTAACCTAGTTTAGAGATTCTTGAATTGAACAGGGCTTATGAATTACCGCAAAATTATATAGATCCTCATCGTGAGTCATTTCATTGATGATCGCATCTTTAAAAGTATCCTTCAAAGTTAGAAAATCAATCAACTGCTCATCATTGTCGAAGACTCTCCAATTGGCAATGTTATCAGGGATGGAAGGTCTAAAAAGCAATTCAACAGAGAAAGAATCAGCAAGCATCCCTTCAGACGGAATCAACCTTGAAGCAAATTTAGCTAAAAGATCAGCTTCTTGATTTAAGTAACGAGGGATAGAACTTATGTTAAAGGCTTCAAATGATAGTAATAGATTCCATACCTCTGCCTGATAATTTCTCAGATGCCCAGCAAGGCAATTTATAGTGTTACGTACCCGTCTAACAATAATCTCAGAGTCTCCTAACACTACCAAATCTTTGGCTCCCAGATCAATTGCTTTTTTCAGCCCTTGAATCAGAGCTTCGTATTCAGCCACATTATTGGTGCAATCAAATTCTAAACTGCAAGCAATGAAATACCTTTTCCCATAGGGATCTATCAGCAAGCAACCTGCACCAGCCCCTTCTTTTGACTTAGATCCATCAAAGTATAGAGACCAGAGACCATTATTCAGATCTAAATGTACCGTCTTTGGAACTGGAATCTCTTCCGGAACTTGAGTAAAATGGAAAAATTCAGACTGCTGTACTGAGTTTTGGACTGGAGAAGTTTCAGATTCAAAATTCCCAAAGAAGGAATCAACCATGTAATTGCCCATTATGGTATCAGTGAATAGCACCGGCTCATTAGAGTCATCCAATTTGGTGACTGTGTGCTTCATATAATGTTCTTGATCAATTCTGATCTTGTTTGGACGACCATTATGAGATATCCATAAATGTGACCAGTCTGTTGCAAAGTATCCTTTCAATTTTTCAGACCAATCTCTACTGAGAAATAGGCCATATGCTTCCGGGATATCTACAACAATTATATCAATGATAAAATGGACTTGAGGATTTGAAGCTAACCTTATCAATACCTCATTCAACTTTCCTATTGGTTTCACGTTTGATCGATCAAGCTACACAATACTTGTATCACAGGGCACAGGAACTGCATTAAGTTTTTTACACACAGAGTATGGCATGACATTCTTCGAAGCCCCTGAGTCTATCATACAGTTGTGCACTTTACGATTGCATATTTCAAACGTAAGTAAAAAAGGAGGATTTGAAGAATCAGATTTCTTGCCTATAGACGAGCCATTGACTGAAGATTTTGTTGAGTTATCTTTGGTATTAGCAGAACTGTTTTGATTTGAAGGGGTTTTGCCATTTTTACTTAACGATACCCCTTGCATAATCTTGTCTCGAATTACAGGCAGTTTGAGAAGTTCATAAATAGAAATGTTGGCTCTGATTTTCTTTAAATCTTCAACCAGATGGTATTCTAAATCAAGAGAGGGTGCGGACTTAATATTGGCGGGTTGGGTTTTTGTTTGAACAGCTGAACTATTATCTGTAGTAGTTGTTGAAGGTTCCCCAGGAGACTGGTTTTTCTTGCTTCTAGTGTTATACTGATGCTGATTAACATTCACAACAACTACATCCTCATCATCAGTCAATTCTGATGTATCCCAGAAGTGACTGATAATTTGAGGAGGTTTGTCTTTCTCGTCATTATCTTTGCCTTGGGAATCTTCAGAAGTCTGTCCTAAAGATCGAGTTTCATTTTCAGCTGATGTTTCTAGACCTGAAACTAATAATTTGAGGAAACTATTAATTTCATCAACGCTATTAGCTTCAAAAGGTGGAGTTTGTTTTGCGGCTATATTTGGGAATGGTCTTTTGAAAGGTTGTCTAGGTGGTTCTTTATTAGGAGCGCTCTCAGAAGTACCTTTCTTTAAATCAATGATTTCATTGGACAATTTTTTAATAACTCTTTGGAGGCTGTCTAAGTCTAGTGAATCCTGGCCTTTTTTCTCAGGAGTTGTGTTTTTAGAGGGACTCTCAGTCTTCTTACGAGAAGAAGATGCAGAATCAGTGTCTACACCAGGATTGGTTTTAATAGAAGACATGTCTTTCTCAACCTTGATTGCTTCCTCAAAGGTTTCAGCAAGGGTAGGTTTGGCTGATATTCTGACAAACATGGCCATTGACACAGGCAAGGATGAAGTATAAAATTCAATAGTAACATCTTCAGCCGGCCTTGAGGTGGCAGGAATTTTGTTTCTTAGAGTTAGGAATTGATGGTTAAAATCTTTGACCTTTTCCTTGGTTTCCATGCGAATCCTAGATAATTCTAACACCAAGGAAGCTGGAGTCTTGTCGTCTCCAAACTTGTTCATGGAAGCCAACTCGAATTCATTCTAGTTGGTAATAGAACCAGCAGTGAGTGAAAAATACCACGTCGAGGCTTTGCCCTCAAATGTATAAGGGAAAAGTCGACAGACTACATATTCATGTTCAACATCCAAGAGTCGAACTGCTAGCATAAACTTCTTGACATGATCTTCCGCTGGCTCTTTCTGCTCAGGATTGAACTTGGGTAACAACTTCTCAGGATGCTTAGGTAAAGGGTGTTGATTTCCTGGGACAGCAACTGCATCCTGAGCTAACCATGGCATGTTAGCATTAGGGTTCAGGTTTACACCTTCCATGTTCCTTGGAGTTGGAGGTGGTGATGGTGGTGTTTGAACAATGTGAGGGGGTGAATGAGGTGGTGATGGTGGTTGACCAGACCCTCCTGAAGTTGGTGGTCCTGAAGAAGATGAAGGTTGATTGGCGCCTGTTAAATGTTGTTGTATCTGGAGATCATGGGAGACACCTACAGGTTTCTCTTGTTCTTTCGATGCAGGCTCAGTATGATGAGTGCGAGGACGTGTGATCTGCGGGAGAGGTAATTCAGTTGGTAGGAGCCCGGTGAGATTCGAATAAGCCCTTGTTAAAATCCTACGAGATTTGTTTATGGCTTGTTCAAACCGGTCAATTTCTTCAGGTTGATGAGCACCACTAGAGTTGAACTAAGAGATAAGATTTCAAACAGATTCGTTCAGTGGGGCCTCACTCAATCGTGGTGACCAGAGAGTACTTGGATGTGATGATGACTGTATTTGAGGGGTGGAAGGCTGATTAATTTTGTTAATAGGATTTTTTTCATCATCCATTTGCTTAAGCAGGCCTTCCTTCTAGTGCCATTGTTGACGGGAAGATCAGACCTGCTCACAACGAGGGAAGACAACCCAGACCAGGATCCTTAAAGAAGGCTCCAAGCTGTTTGGGATGGTTGTTCCCAACAGGTCTATAGGCTCTGTTAGCCTAAAAATCTAATCTAAACAAAGTTTAAAAGATAAAACTAAATCTACTGTTTGTTAATTGGATCTATGTTATACCTACGAATGTACAAATAAAATTAATTGATCTGATTATTATATTATGAAGTTAATCACTGAAAATTAATTTAGTGAATCAGTTAATTAATAATACAAAAATAAAAAATTAACTAACATCAACATGATTGATAAATTATAGAAGGAGTATATTATACACATATGCAAACTAATCACAAAATCAGAGAATAATTTAACAGTGGTATAAATATAGAAATCTGATTCGATGGATTTTCAATAAAATAAATAAAAGAAAACTATCTACTTTAAATCCTATCCTGATCAGGAGCGTAGGAAAACATTTACCTAGAATTAAATTTCCAATAAAGCTACTGTTCTAATGGTCTTGAAACTATTAAGAGGAAATTCAAAATTTAAACAAGATCACACAGTAAACTCATGAATCACATATATTTATTGATGACAACACCAAATTTATAACATGACATATATCAGCAAATCAAAACCAGCATAATTCGACAATTACATGATGCATTTTCATAATTCATTAAATAAATCATGACAAACATAAATACTGTAGAGAAAGTGACAAGATCAAAAGATATCATAGACACATTCGCATAGCATAAATACTGTGAATATATATATAAATATCACCAGTTAAAAGTGCTGTAGATACTGACAACAAATTGTCTGAAGTCACAGGAAAAATAACAGCAGTCTTGTCATGTCCCTTTCTCCACTATCAACCGCCTTCCCAGTACAAACATGTCTCTTTTAATACCTCAAATCTGACATGGAGACAATTCTACAAAACAAGAAACTATCTAATCTAAATCTCAACCAATCTCCACAAAAATGACAAATGAAATATGTCATTTTTTAATATACGTAATAATGTTCTGAAATTGGAGAGATTCAACTGACAGTGCAAAATCGAAAATGAAAAAAGCACTAATAATATATCGACACCTGGGAAATAGGATTGTCAATCGATTTGTTCCCGATCATCTAGGGATCGTCCAAAAGGTAAGTGATCACCAAAATACAAGATAGGACAGCAAAAAAATCACCTGCGATACTGTAGAAATTCTGACCAGTAATAGATTAATTTCACTCACAACAAATTACAATTGATCATGCAAAATTGTCAACAATGGAGACTGAAAAATGGAGCTGTAACACAAAATTATATTAACTCGGTGTACAATAGCCAACCCTGTAATAACATAGGTTTCTGAATATATAGAATACATAAAGAGATCGAATGCATAAGGAGGCATCCAAAACTAGCATAAAGCAGGCTTACCCAAAATAGGCAAATCCCCCATAGGTGTAAAAAGCTGATCCCAAATCTTTCATGAGGCTCACGAATTGGCAAGGGCGCATGGGAAAGCCAATGAGTGGTGGAATGGCAGCTCATACATGCTTTTTCATGGAGGAAAGAGTGGAGGATGAAAGGGAAAGAAAACAAGTTCACCTCACCTAGTCTTGCTTTCCTATGTGCCTTAAAACACTGAAAAAGCAGTCAATAAAGCAGAAAAAGTAGAAGGGCACCTAGGAGGCTAGGAATAAAGCAGATTTGATTCCTAAGGCTTTCCCAAGCGCTACATGAGTCAAATATGGCAAGTTTGACCTCTATGGATAGGCAATTAGCAACTTGCACATGGTGGGACTCATGAACTAGGCAAATAAGACAAAAATAAATGAATTAATGTCTAAGTGGGTAATACTATGGGTTTGATTATTCTAACAGATACTACACATAAAATATATATAATTAAAACATACGCAAAGTAAAATAAGATAAAATACATAATGCAAAAATCAATACACACCAATACCTGTAATAATATAACTTGATTATCAGTTGATCAAAACTTCAAACCTGAAATAGTAAGTGTGCCCAAAACATAATAATTGAATAGGAGCGTTAAACACCTGAATGTTTAAACCACTTGATGGATTCTATGACTGACCCTTGAACTGCATCAGGGTGACCTGTGCATTCAATTCACGGACCTTTTCTTCGTTCTTATGACTCTCATTTTGAAGCTTTAGGACCCTACGAATCAATCTATTCTTATGCTTCTTAAGACGAAGCAGACACTTATCATCAGAATCGACTTTCTCTTTCAACCTCGAATTCTCAGCTTTGATAACATTATGATTCACAACCATCTCAGTCACTTCTCCTTCCATCCTGTGTATTTTGTCCAACAAGCAGTTCACAAATAATGGGTGAACCATTCCACCAACTGGATAAGAGCCTGATAAATTTGGTTCTGCAGGCTTGCTCTTAATCGGGGAATGAAATACAGGATCAACTACAGGATCGACCATAGGATCTACTTGAAGATCCTTATCAAACACGTGATAACTATTATCTGCAGGGTTTGGGATAAACTCATGTTCAATATCACGACCATCATCTGGCAAAATAGGGTTCCCTTCTTCATCATCTATCACGACTGTCTCAATATGAACACCATCGCTCACAGGCGGCTTAGCACCACTACCCTTGGCCATGCTTCTCGTAAACCTACGATTGACTTAACATTCAGGCTTTTACCCTTCAGTTTGCAGGTATTATCAATATTACGCTTTGGTGTAACCGACGACAGATTTAAAGACTTCCTCATGTGCTTTGAAGGAAGAGGAGTACCGGGACTACTAACAGGAGAAGGAACAGAGTCATTACAAACGCTGGAGCTCATACGGCCGGTAGGGTTTGACACAGGCTTGTGTAAAGGTGAAGCTGAAACTTGACTAGGTTCTTGGTGTCTTAAACATTCTTCACGACAGTCAAATTGGCAGTGACAGAAGGCGAAGAATCCATTAGACTCAATAAACTCATCCCATGACCGGTTATATTTAGATAATTCTCTCTCAACTAAAATCCTCACCAAGCCGTGATGGAACAGGCTGTGACTAATGTTCTTCGGACCTTTTTAATGGCCGAGGAAATTTTTATCAGACTTTTAACTAGATAATGAGGAAAATTAAGAGGAAAACCAATAAAAACAACCATTAACCGGAGATGGTATATGTAGGCCGAGGAGAGACGACCTTCGCAAGTCACGTACCTGTGTATAACATCCAGGACTGGTCGCCACTCTTTCTTAAAGTATTTTCGGGACACACCGGTTCTGAATGATACGTCTTGACAAGGGTTCTTCAGCATTTTCCTCCACTCAGTTACCTCCATTTTCTTATACTTAAACCATCGTTCGCCTGTCAATGGAAAACCAGTAGCAAGAGCAACCGAACGCTCATCAACCCGGAACTGGAGATCAGCTATTTTCACCCGAGAATCATCCAACGACAAAGCGAACAGCCTCATGACCTCTGGGTTCGAATCCGAGAACCTACGGATGAATGGAAACCATCCAACAGCTTTGACCTTTACTAAAATCTCAGGGTTTGAGTCAAGGAGTTTCATCTTACAGGGCTCGACCCTCACCACAGGAGCCATGACTACCTGTGCAAATGCACAAAACCACACACATCGAAGACAACACAAGTCAAAACGTGACAGTGAACTGGAGATTGAGCACTCAGGGTGCAGACCAAGCAAAAAACATAGGCAATGGAACCCAACGCTCTCGTAAACAAACTGAGACATGAGCCAACTCCACCAATAACCCTAAAATTCCGGCATGGAGGGGAATGATAACATAACAAGGCAATCGAAATAAGAAATGACGGCAAATAACTCCAGATTGAACTCAGGTTATCATTATTTATTCGGAGTTGATGACATGAGACCACTCATCGCATACCATACAGGTGTTGAATGAGAAGGGAGCCATGACATTTAACAGGTACTGGCCATTGAATGTGATCGACAGAGTTAAGTACAAATGCAATGATCTCATATCAACCTTACAGTAGGTGGATTGGATTCGGCAGTGATGACATAAATTAATCTGACCATAAGCGATAATCCTATGTTGTTGTTACCATAGATTGATTCATACCTTCAAAGGTGGTGAGCATACGATACAATACAAACCATAAAGCCAACACTAGATTTTGCAATATAGACCATTTTATAAAAATCAACATTAAACAATTATGGTGATATTGACTATGGTTTGGAATCAGAAAGGTAAACTTAGGATATAGCATGTTTGCATAAAAAATTTGGCCTTTGATACTCTAAGCCTTATCAAAGTTACAACGAATCAACCATGCGTACCCATTAATTAACCTTCGAATGAAACCTATGGTAATGTGCCAAACCATACAACGATCAACCTTACAGTTTCGCAACCTTATCAACATTTATAATGACAAAATCAAATAGTAAAATCAAGTGGTAAATGTTTGGATGAGATTTCAAGATTAGGTTATGGTAAGACATGGAAATTATTAATACTTATCCCTTGATCTTTTAATGTAATTCCACTCAAAATAATAACTTCATAGTGGTGATTTTGTCAACTAATCTATAGTTTACAAAGGTTGTTTAAAAACATAGAATTTCACTAATTCAATAGCTCACAGAATGTCATCATTTCAGTAGCTGGTGATTCATTAGATTTGTCCCAAGAAATTAGAACATTTCATCAAAACAAAATAAGATTTTGTTTGATGAAATATGTTTTTTAAGGCTGTTGAGTAAGGGCACAACATGACCCAATAATATATCTATAGTGAGTCATGTCCACTAACTATGATGTCTCATCAGATAACAGCTTCAAGTTGGTGTCCATGGGTGTGGCCATGTATATACAATCCAACATATCAAATATTTTCAATATTTCTACTGCATACTTTCCCCGATTCAAAAATATTCCTTCTAGGCTTTGCCACACTTCAAGCCCTAGGAAATAATGCATCAATTCAAGATATTTCATTTCGAATTCT
>LPNX010657916.1:297171-405902 GCA_001517045.1 Pseudotsuga menziesii | reverse complement strand
AATTAGGATCGGTTTTACTTTTGGTAAAGGCCATGCTTGTCAAGAAGCTATCTATTATGCCATACCAAGCTCTAGGAGCTTGGTTCAGTCCATACAAAGCATTTTTCAACTTGCATACATTAGTTGTTCTGTGTTTGAATTCAAATCCTTGTGGTTGTTTGATGTAAACCTCTTCCTCAATCACACCATTAAGGAAGGTCGTCTTTACATACATCTGGTGTAAGTCCCACTTAATCATGGAAGCAAGTGCCATGATAGTTCTGATGGAAGTGTACATTGATATTGGAGCAAATGTCTCTTCATAATCGATCCCCTCTTTCTGAGAGAATCCTCTAGCCACAAATATTGCTTTGTAATTTTCAATACTTCCATGAGCAATGATTTTTTATCTTGTAGATTCATTTAGAAGATACCACACTCTTGTTTTATGGTTTGGGAACAATATCCTAAACATCATTCTTCATGATCAACTGGTATTCTTTTGTCATTGCTTCAACCCATTCTTTCTTCTATGAAGCTTCCTCATAGCTGGTGGGTTCTTAATCTACAATATCACACATCAAAGCTACATAATTGGAATATGGATTTTATCTTTTGTTGGTTCTTGTGGACCCTTTTGGTACTCCATATATTTCTTCTCCTTGTATGATTTCTCTTACCCAAGTAAGTTTTCTCTTTTGAGATATATCCATAGTAGGGGGCTCCTGAGGCTCTAGCATGTCATGATCTTCTAATGCTACTATTTCAGGAGATGGTTCAGCTTCTATCCTTCAAGCTAACACATTCTAGAATTCTTAATAGATGTCTCTTCATCAAATGTTACATCCCTACTAATATCAATATGATGGAATCCTGAAATGTATATCCTGAAGGATTTGGAGACTTCACAGTATCCTACAAATATTCCCTTCTTTCCAGAAGGATCCAATTTGGTTCTATTCTCTTTCAGAATATGTACAAATACTTGGAAACCAAATATCTTGAGATGTCTTACTTCAGGTTTATTTTCGGTATACATCTCTTCAGGAGTCTTAAATACAAGATCACTGTGAGATAATATATTTTTCACATATACATTTGTTATTGCTACTTCAACCCATAGGTGCATAGGGAGGTCTTGGTCATGAATCATAGTCTTCATTGCTTCCATGATATTTTTATTCTTCTTTCTGCAACACCATTTTGTTGGGGATTATAGGGAGTTCCCTGTTGATTTCTTCCTCCTTACAGAATGCTTCAAATTCCTTTGAAGTGTATTCTCCACCATTATCTAATCTCATTGTCTTGATTCTCTTTTGTGAGTGGTTCCATATCAAGGATTTGAAATCCTTGAATTTCCCAAACACTTCATTGTTATTCTTCAAGAAGTATTTCCAAGTATTTCTTGAATAGTCATCAATAAATGTGATATAGTACTCATATCCACTCAAGGATATGGAATCCATAGGACCACATACATCAAAATGAAATAGTTCCAACGTACCTTTGGTCTTTGTTTCACTTTTCGAAAAGGGATTATTGATGTTCTTTCCATTTTCACATCCCTTGCAAGTTCCCTCATGTTCGATCTTCAGATTTGGTAACCCTTGCTCACATAGGGAAATGATTTGTAGTTGATGTGAGAAAGTCTCCTATGCCACAGTTCACTTGAGTTGGTATTCTCATCGAAAAGGGTTTTCTTTGGATGTCATTATCACCTTGCTCACATAGGGCAATGCTTTGTAGTTTATGTGAGCAAGTCTCCTATGCCACAGTTCACTTGAGTTGGTAGTCTCATCGAAAAGGGTTGTCTCTAGATGTCATTTGAGTTTGTACAGTCCTCCTTCTTCTTTTCTAATGACTACAACATCTTCAAGTGTCTTTCCTTTGGACCACATAAGTACTTGTCCATCTATAAAATCAACTCTACATCCTTTCTTATCTAGAGAAGAGATGGAAAGTAGGTTCTTTTTCAAACCTAGTACATACAGTACTTCCTTCATCTTCATGGAAGTCTCAGATTCAAGATTGTAGCTTGATTCACCAATACCTTTGATGGGATATTAACTCCCAATGATACCTTCTGGGGAGAGTTATTCTCTTCAAGTCTTGACAGAGTTTTCTTCTTCCCTGTCATGTGCTTAAGGCACCACTATAAATAAGCCATGTGTCTTCCCCAAGTGTTACAGACCCAAAGAGTGCATAGGATAACACATATTCATCTACATCTTCACCTCTAGTTTTATTTCGAGGTCTTTCTTCTTGTTCATCCTTATATTCTACTAGATGAGGATGATGTATTTTATTGTTGTTGTTCTTCTTTGGTGATGGAAATTCTCTATAAATATGTCCTATCTTATGACAGTTGTAGCATTGATACTTTGAGTAATCCTTCTTGTTCTTCTAGAATTTCTTCTTTGAAGTCTTATGATTACTCTTCTTGAATTTTTATTGTTTTCTTCCCTTAGTATGGGTAGCTAGAGCCTAATCATCTTCTCTGAGTAGAGCTTCTCTATTGGTTACTCTAGATTCTTCTTGTATTCAATATTCCCATACTATGTCAAACTTCATACTTTCTTTTCTAGCAGACAGAGTCTTAATGAATGAGTCCCAAACTCTAGTGAGACCATTGAGAGTAGTCATAAATTTTTCATACTCATCAAGGGTGTCTCCAATAGAACTTAGTTTCTCTTTGAACTAGGAGACCCTTGTGAAGTAATATTGAATAGATTCTCCTTTGCTCATATTCATGCCCTTTAGTCACTCTCAAGATTCATCTTTCTATTGATGTTCCTTCCCTCATACATTTTGGAAATTGCATCATACATTTTCTTAGGTGTCTTATTCGATGACACTTGAAGGATCAAGTGATCCTGAATAGAATCAATAATGATCGTAATTGTCTTGATTAGTTCTTGTTCATGATTCTCCTTAGCTTCATCTTCTTCAGGTTCTGCAATCTCATCCTTGATGTACTTCTCAACACCATTCTCTTTTAGAATGAGACCAATCCTATACTTCAAAGCGACGAAGTTTTCTAGGCCTTCCAATTTGTCCTCAACTTAGTGCTTGGGGCCATCTTGTCTAGTAGGTCACTAAAAAATGAAATTTATCAAAATAGGAGGCTGACCATACTAGTAGATGTGCTTGAGGGAGGTGAGTTGGTTGATCCAACTGCTTTCTAGAGATCCCAAATATCGATTCTTCAAATCCTACTTTTGAGGTTGCAACACTCCAGAAATTTTGGTTCAGTTTCACTGCAGTTTCTTTGTTCATTGCCAAACTAGGGTTTGTATTTCCCAAATATCCAACCACCCAAAAACATCAATCAAGGGCTCAATAGATGTGCCCCAGGGAGGTAAAAATTTCTATTCAAGTAGATATTCAAAGCTCCAACTTTTGCAAAAACCCTAATTTTTTCCAGAGAGGGAGGAGAGAGAATTTCACCTTGTGAAATCTTCTCTAATTAGGTTATCTTTGATAACATGTTAAGATTTCATATGCTAGACTAGATTAATTAGTGTTCAATTCAAAGCTCATAGTAGAAGCATATCCAGAATCACTGATAGAAACACAATCATAATATAGACACATTATTTATCTTAGAAAACCCTCAAGGGGATGAAAACCCAGAAAAAATTCCTCTGTATAAGATGTATAAAAGACAACCCCAAAAACAGGTGTTTCCTCCTTCAGTTATGTCTCTCTTTCTCTCTCTCTCTCTCTCTCCAATGTGCTACTCAAGTGAGTGAGTCTGTGTCCAAATAAGAACCACAGCTCCTTTATTTATACACATTGAGCCAACTGACTTTTACCCTAATCAAGTCAGCCCCACTAAACTGGCTGGGCCTAATTCACCTAGGAAGACTCAAAATAGTATATTATATTATTCATTAAGGTACTACTGACCTGACTTACAATGGAGGATTTACCTCATGACTCTATGATGACCAAATACAATAGTAACATCTTGACAAAGGAATATTAACATCTCCATTGGGTCACATCAGTAAAATACGTTTATAATATCCTTTGAAGTTGCAATATTTGAACAATGAAAGATATTGAGGTATGGTTTTTCTTTTCCACAAAAAATACACAATTTTATTGTACTGTAGCGATACATAAAAGGGACGATTCTATATCGTTATATTTTATAAAGTAGAAGGCTATATTTGTTGTCAAAGGATTCTCTCAAAAAGAGGGGGTTGATATTGACGAGACTTTTGATCCAATTTCAAGATGTTTTAGGATGCATGGGAAAGACCCAGGTTTGCTCCGTGTCTCTTTGTTTCCATGCATGTTTACCTTTTAGTGATCCTATTTTTTTCTCTAGAATTAATTAAATATATGCTAATATATCAAATCTCTAACATGTTCGACAGGCATTTCCAACTCAAACAAAACACACACCACTCACCTAAAAACACAAGGGAAAGGACACAACTAGTCATGAACACACAAAACTACTCAATGAAACACCATATAAATTCAACAAAGAAGTCTCAATTTAAAATAAGGTCAACAAACCTTTTCAAGCTCTTATCACTCAACCTCTTAGCCTATTGGTACAATTCCTAGTTAGGCATTACAATCACATAACTCAATTAATTATAAAAATCAACATTGTACTTTGCATGGGTGGTAGGTTTACTAGTTCATAGGTTTTTCTTCGTCCATATTTTCCCTCTTATCACTATAGTCTACTATGCTCCTTTTATAGATATTGCTACTAAGATTTGTATTTGACTGAGTAAATATATGAAATATTTAGAGTTTTGTTACAAGTTTCTTGATTTAGTTGGTGCATGGTCATATTTTAGAATTGATGTTTATAATGTGAATGTTATTGCTTAGTTCATATTTCTGATATGTGTGACATCTTTCGAGTAGCATGGTTATTCTCAAGGGGCTGGCCACCCCTTCCTAAGTTAACCCGAGGAAGATGAGATGACCGTATCATTTATAATTGTTTAGATCTAATATATTCATTTTATTGTTATTTTAGCGTAGTTGTGTTTCATTAACAACTTAGATCTTATATATATTGCTAATGTTATTACTGATTTTCTTTTCAGTACTTTAATGATTATTGCAGCTCTTTGTTTGATAGTACTGTTCCGATTAAAACAATTAATATACCTATATTTGTGATTTTTAAAATTTATATGTGAAATGTTTGTTCACTTTGTTGCATAGCTTATTCTTTAATATGTGTGACATATTCCGAGGACTATGGTTTTCCTTAAGGGGATGGGCACCCCTTATTGTGTTAACCTAAGGAAGATGAGATGACCACATGAGCTTCCTTACCCAATGATGATTATTATGAGTTTCCACTATTTTCATGAGACAAATGATACGTATGACCACATATAGTTGAGAAGGTCGAGTAACCTACTGTGACGTTGACTTGATTTGCATGAGCCTAGTATGATGTCATGTTTCCTTGTTATGTTACGTTGACTTGCATGTTTACTTGTATGTGATGTTTACCCTTGTGGTGACTCGTGATTGGACCTTGCACAGTAACATTGATCTATAAAACCCTTAAATGTTGAAATCCAACTTATTGATGACTAGTGTGATGCCTTAGGATTGCTTTCCACCCTTGTGTTGACCTTAAGATCCCTCCATAGGTACCATCCACCATAGCACTACCTTATATGACTTTTTTGGACTACTTTGTTGTCGTTTTTTATTGTGAGTTCGTCATACTGTTGTGCTTCTATCGTTTTTTATTTGTGAGGGTTCGATGATCTATTTCAGGTTCTTTTCCAGTTATGGGTTCTCTCCTTTCACATGTATGTTGGTCAAGTTGAGTCTCATTCAAGCAACCTAACAATAAGAGGTTGAAGTCCATTTAGAGGCTTTTTTTTCTGAGGATAAGGGAGGTTTTCCCTAATATCTGATGTTGAGTTTATAATTGGTTGATATTTGATATATATTGTTACTGTTATATATATTTCTACTGTTATTTTTTTCAATACTTTAATGGTTATTGTAGCTCATTGTTTTTGGGACATGCTGGACATGAAGGATATTGAGGTATGGTTTTTCTTTTCCATAAAATTTCAGAATTTTACTGTACTGTATTGATACATACAATGGATGATTCTAGATCCTTATATTTTGTAAAGTCAAAGGAAATATTTGTGGGCAAAGGATTATATAAAAAAGAGGGGGTTTATATTGACGAGGCTTTTTCTTCAATTTCAAGAGATTTTGGGATGCATGGGAAAGACCCAGGTTTTCTTTGTGTCTCTTTGTTTCCATACATGGTTACCTTTTAGTGATCTTGATTTTTTTTTCTCTACAATTGATGAAAGTTATGCTTATATATCAAATCTATAACATGTTCAACATGCATTTCCAACTCAACATGTCATGGCTCTTCATCAAGATTCACCCAAACATCCTCTCAAGAATGATTGGAACAATTCATGGTTGATCAATGTGAAAGATCATATCTATCATTAGCAGGGCCCAGTGAAATAAATCATAGATGGATGTGATCCATCACATAGGATTAGCATAGATAATCATGTATCAATCTATTTGGGTTGGATGAAATGTTTAACTCATTATAAGGCCCTTTACTACAAGCATCGGTGTGCTCACATATTTTCCTTCATCCTCGATGCAATGTTTTGAACCAGTTGTGTAGGGTTCCCTTCATTTTCACTTTGGATCTCTTTTTACTCTCTACCATGTTAATTGTTTTCATTGCAACTCTCATGGTTTCATGATTCTTTTATTTCTTTTATATGGCTATAACAAGTCCATTAGTCTTCACATAAATATAATCTTCAATATTTTCCCTATCATTTTTTTCAACAAAATATTCTTCAGTTTCTTTTATGATCATTAATTACATAATTTTATTGTATTGTAGTGTTACATACAAGGGCTAATTCTAGATATGTATTATTTGTAAGGTCGAAGGCCATATTTGTTGGAAAATGATTCTCTCAAAAAGAGGGGTTTGATATTAACGAGAATTTTGCTCAAATTTCAAGATATTTTAAGATGCATGGGAAAGACCCAAGTTTGGTAGGTTGTAGGTGAAGTCTTCCTTATACAAGGGAAGTATATTTTGAAGATTCTTAAATTTTAGAGTTTAATAATGGAGAATAGTCTATGTTAATATACCTTTATATTCATAGATCACCAACATATTATCGAAGACCCTAGAGAAGGGGAAATTCAAGATGATGAGAGAATATCCTGGTTTGATGGAGATCTTGTCCCTCATTGCTTTGAATCCATTTTCCTTTATCCTTTTAATTTTTGATTTCTTGGAGTTTGAGGAGGTATGAAACACTTGTATGAGAGAGGTTCTTATGCATGAGGGCACATTTCTCAAGAATACATCCATAGGTAAGGTGCATTATTCGAGAGTTACACTATAGTATGTTATTCCAATTATAGTAATTTCTTCCAATTCCTATCATTACGTGGGGTGTTTATTTAGAATTTGGTGTGAATTTGAGGGGGTGGAATAATGTTGTCCATAAAAATCTGTTTCCATTCCATGGAATCACATTTTTTAGAAGTCTTAGTATGCCTTTTGGAGGTCATCACCTATTGAAAGTATTCTTAGATTAGACACTACTTATGGTGGTGTCTTATTTCGAAAATTGGAAAAAATTGTATAATTCTTATCCTTCCTTCACCTCAGTACTTCATGCCTTGTATATCGTTACCAATAATAACCAAACCCCCATCCTAGACTACCAACTCCATAAAGAATACCTCTACAAATTAAATCAAATATGTGTTATCCATCCCCCAAATTGCTTGATCTTAGTCAAAGAATCCCATTCCTCATCCAATTGTGTACATTTTCACACTCATAAAACCCTCCACCACTTACAACGCAATTTTGTTGGCCATCCTTGCAAAACTTTGTATAAGACTTCATCCATGATGCCTCTTGTAATAATGCTAAACCTGTCAATCATAAAGTTGAACTTTATCAACCTCTCCATATTCCTTCTCACATTTTGGATTCCATTTCCATGGATTCTATTAGCGATATTCCTCCCACACTTTACTGCATTTTTTCTATTGTGTTCCATTTTTCTAAGGCAAGGATCTTTATCCCTTTCACGAAAACCACTGATGCTTACCAAGTTGTTTCCTTATTTTTCCAACATACCAGGACATCTTTTGGATTCCCACCCTCCATCATTTATGATTGAGACTCTTGATCTCTCAACCATTTTTTGAAAAATCTATGGAAATTACTTGCCTATATGATCCTGTATTCATAACTTTTCAACCCTAAACTTACAACAAAACTATAGTTACAAATTGTACCTTAAGTCATGCGTTCCACACCCAGTTTATTTGTAGCAAGCATTTATGACACTTATCTCCATATCATCCAACATAACTATAAGAGAGCCATACATTCCTCTACTAACTATTATTCATTTGTAGTTTTCTATGGCTTGCAACATCTCACTCCTTATGAAATTACATTCACCATACCATTAGTGTTGTCTTCTCATTATGCTTCCAGACAAGACCAAGCTTACACCTTTGTGCAATGAATATAACATATACATTGTATGGTCCATATCACCTTACAACAACCCCAATATAATCACAATGGATTACATGATGAACATTGGTTACCTTCAACATTTCAAGTTGGTGATCATGTATGGATCCCATTGAGGAAACAATGCATTAAACAATAACAACCTTTTGGAGTTCATCACCTATTGAAAGTATTCTTAGATTAGACACTACTTATGGTTGTGTCTTTTGTTTTTTAAAATAATAAGATAGCATCGTTATAGTGATAGAAAGGACTTGGTACTCCATTATCTCAGTAATGATGTTCTGTCTCTATAGCGATGAGAAACTATTTCTTGTATGTAAAGCCCATCGCTTTGTGCATGGTGGGTCATCGCTATAATGACAGGGAATCTGTCGCTCGTATAGAATGTTCATCGCTATGTGCATGGATATTTTTTGTTCTTTGAATGATGTTTTGTCGCTATAACAACGAAGGTTTGTCGCTACAATGATGACCAAAGTTTTCTATATCAACACACCAATGTTTCTATAGCGATAGATTAACGTTTCTATTGCACCAAAGATCCATCTCTATTGTGACAAAGATATGTCTCTATAGAAAAAAAAATTGATTTGTAGGCATCGTCCACGCACACCATTTTTTTATCTATTTCTTGTTGCCATAACGAAAAGTGGTTCGAGGTATGGATACAATGACAGAAATGTTTCCATGAAAAATATGGGGTCATGTTTTTTTCTATAGCAACATAAAAGTGTTGCAATAGAAACAATTTACGGTGGGAAAAATGTGCACATTACTAGTGAAAGGTTAAGGGGTTAAGGTTTAACGAGTAATTAAGGGTCAAGGGTTAGAGATACTTAGGTTTAACGATTTATAATAGATCAAGGGATAAGGGATTAGGGATTAACATGTTATTTTCCATCCAAGGGTTAGTGGTACATAGGATATGGTATTTTATATGGAGAAACCAGTTGAGGTGAGAGGGAGAATCAAAGACAACAAATCCATGATGAAGCTTGTGCAATTTATCAAAAATTTTATGAATAAGTTGAAAAAATAATGGAAAACTTCTACTTTTATTTACATGTAGAAAGAGAGATAATTTATGAGATATATAGTCACAACCAGTAAAAATAACCTATTATTATTTTTCCTTCATCATTATGCCATATTCTTTCTTGATTTTACTTGGATACCACGAGTTTTAAGTGAATGACAATTTTTCCACTGTTTTGGAGAACACAATTTAATTTATAAGAGGTTGAGATATGAGGGATTAGGGGTTAACACATTATATTTCCAAAGGTAATGGGTTAGAGGTTAAGGGTTAAGTTTTAAGAGGAAATTAAGGGACAAGGGATAAGCGTACTTAATGGTTTAGGGGTTTATAAAGGGTCAAGGGATAAGGGATTAGGGTTGACATGTTATTGGTCATCCAAGGGTTAGGGGTACTTAGGATTTAGAATTGTATATGGAACATCCAGTGGAGGTGAGAGGGATAAACAAAGACAACCAATCAATGATGAAGCTTGTGCAATTTATCAATATGCTTATGAATATGTTGAAAAAATCTTGGAAAATTGTTAGTTCTCTTAAAAAGTAGAAAGAGAGACACTTTATGAGATATATAGTCACAACCAACAAAAAAAGCCTATTCTTATTTCAACTTCATCATTATGTCATATTATTTCATGAGTTCACTTGGTGACCATGAATTTTAAGTCGATGGAAACTTTCCCACAACTTGGAGACCACAATTTAATTTAGGGGTTGAGAGCTTATATATCTCTTTTATTCATAACCCTTAACCCACACCTAACCTATATACCATTAGATTCTAACCCTTTATTCCCTAACCCCTGACTGCTTAGACCCTATTCCCCTAATCCTTAACATCTAAACCCCATTCCCCTTAAGCCATTAAACCCCTGGATCGTAGTGGGGATGGTTGCCATTGGTGCCAAAATAAAAAGTGTGCTAAGCCTAGGAAAGCTATGTCAAGTGGAGTATTTCCATATAGTAAGTGCAAGAAAGCAACTTGAATTGGTAAGGAAACTTTCCTAAATGGGGGGTCTTATGATAAATAAAAATGGTGGGAAAACATATAAACAAATCATTTTCACAATGAATGTATGTACCTATATGCTAGGGTATTGAGTATACCTAAGGAGAACCCCCAACTTCCATTTAATAAAAAATGGATCATAATATATTATCCTACACACATAAAACAACTTGCACAACATGACGACGCTAAAAAGCTAAATCCAATGGTATAAATAATCAGATTAATACACCTCACCTTCCCTTGTATGGGCCAAAATGTGGATTTTTAATTTTCACATTCAAGTTTGGAGTAAGATGATAATGTCTAAACATTTATTTTCTTATTCTAAGAGTTTCAACTATCCTTTTTATATTTCATCTCCATTACATTAGTCAACACTATCCAATCTTTATTTTTATCCATCAGGTTTTCAATTTTTTGGGGGATTTTCAACTAGGAAAGACCATTATATTTGGGTCCACAATGCAACTTCATAACTATTGAAACAATACCAAACAATCATATGCGGATAAGGTTTGAATAGTCATGCACCTATGTATTTTTTGAAACTAGGGGCCATACAATTATAAGAATATGAGGATTCTAATATGCAATATGGATAGTATGGAACTAAAGTGAGTGATTTCATGAAACCCTAAAGAAACCTACATAAAGGGATGTTTTTTCATATGGAATAATGTCCCCATGTGGTCTACTAAAGGTATTTTAAATTCCAATAATTAGATTGAGCCTACAAATCCAAGACAAGATCATCTAAATGTGGATTTGAATGGGTACTTTTAGGTCCTGCACAAGATCTATAGTTGCCAATGTAAGGCATGTATTTTTTGAGCTGGTTATCTTCTTATGGACAAGAAATAAACCCAAATTATACTCTACAAGGAATCATGACACTAACCAAATTAATGGAATACCACTACAAGGATAGGGAAAACAAGAAATATGGACATGTCTCAATAGATAGAATAGAGTTATTATTCCTTGGTGCATATCCGACATGGTTTTATATATTGGATTCTCTGTTTCACCATATAGTGTCAAGAAATATGCACATATTAATGATGTGGCAATGATTGTATGGAAAATTATTTAACTAGGAATAAACATTGATGATTATGGTGTACATATACCTAGGGTATGTAGGAGGTGGTCAGGTTGGGGGGGTTCATTTTGGAGCCTCATATTCTCCTTAATTTTAAAGTGGTTCCCATATATATAGTCACATATTGTAGTAATAATATGTGAACCTGATATCCCTACATGGCTTACCAGAAATATCACATTAATTAGGAAAAATAAAGATTGGTCTAGAGTTTAGTAATGAATTATTTGTTGTTTCAAAGTAATAGATAATTGTGATCTAGGAGTTCCCATATTAGGTATAGAATTCAATGAAATACCTTTGAGGATATGTGGAGTCACGTGTTGACATGAGTCAACTAAGTGGAGGACATTAATGAGGAAAGTGGAACAATCAATTGATACTGTGCATGAACTAGTGTGAATGGGGCCCTAGCAGTATCCTTGTAAGTTTGGGGAAGGGGGAGGAGATTTTTCACCAATCCTAAAAAATATTATTATTTTCATGTGTGTATATCCTTTATTATATCCCTAAGGGAAATTAAATAATATTCTATTTTTCTTATACATTTAACATATAAATATAAAAATATTTAATGAATAACTTACCATGGGACGATATTAACCTCTTTCAGAGTGTCCATGCATTGTACAATGTTTTTTAGTTTTTTTATTGAAAATATCCTCCTATTATCTCCCATGCATCTATTACAAGGGAAATAAAATTTTCCATTAACAACCTTTGCATCCAATGCAACTTCTACACCTAGATGCCTACTTAGAGGAACGTTATCTGACAGTCTTCTTTACCAAACTTGTAGTGATATTGCATATCTTAAAAAATTATCCTGTAGTATAAATATTTGTAATGCACTTCACAAAATAAAATATGTTTGTATAGAAACAACGCCGAACACCATTAATATTTTTTACTCCATTAATTTCACACCATTAATCGAACTCAATTAATTTTTCATCTGCAAGTACATCATATATGCAGCGAGGTTTAGGTTTGTCTAATATTCGATATATAGTCAATTATTTGAAAAAATAACATGGGCGTTGGGAAGTTTATACACACACACACACACACAGAGACATATAGTAAAATCCTGCAATGTTTTTTATTTAGCTCTATTGTCAGAATTTGCCGTTGGATTTTCCACCCAAATGTAGTAGTGCCTTTTCCCATATTCATTGTTGAGCATGGCGGGAAGATCATATACCTAAATTGGATTCCTATGCAGAGCCACTATCCATGGTGGTAGGTGCAGTTTTCATGGATTTTTCAGTTTGGAGATCCAAGAGAGGAGGATGCATACATAGTATGATATTGGGATGGTTATAATTTGAGTGGTACAACGACAACATGGTGGTCCTTTTCTGAGATTAGCTAGGGATATTTGAGATATAGTGTAGGACATATTTTCAGCAATAGTTCTGGAGGTGAGAGTGAGTCTTGTCCTTCACAAGATTATATTCTTGGTAGAGTAGTTGAGTGGTAAGTTGATTGAGTGGTTGTAGTATGGAGTTTCTATTCTTATTTTTAGTGTTCATATTGCTTCCTATGTTAGTACCTCACTGGACTATGCATTGAGCAGAGGATACTTCACTTCATTTTTGTTGGGTTGGAACCTAGGAATCATTTTCAACATTATTATGGTTTATATGGTGGATTATAAAGTTGATGACTTGGTCTATTTAAAATTACAACACTATCATGAAGTCATCACTAAGGAAGGAGACATGAAAATTATTTGTGCATAAAATATTGGGGAAGGAGAAGATGTTCCACACCAAAATTTAAATTGCTTGAGGGAAAGAAATCTTGGTTGTGGAGGATTGTAATGTTGCAAAATATTTTTCTATGGACCACTCCTTTAGATCAGGGGAGGAAATGGACAAAGTCACCTTGTAAAGTTCATGGAAATTAGTAAAGTAGTGATTTGGGGTCATGAGGCACTATGGAAAAACCAAGGTCCAAGTAAAATTTTATGAAGCTAGGAGTCATTATCTCCTAAAAATCATATTATATTATTATTTTGAGAAAATAAAACAAAGTTGGGAGCATTATAGGAGTAATGTGTCTCGCATGAGGTGTAACTCTCATCCAAGGTGGAAGGAAGCTCATAAGGAATGCATCTCATGAGTTGTAACTCCCCAGGATACAAATAGTAAAGGAATCTATGCCAACTTATGATAAAATATATGAAAACTTATGAAAACATTTATGAAAATCTATGACAAGTTACAGGTCCTAAATTTATCCAAGGAGGGAACATGAGGGAAGAAAGGGTCCACATGGTGGTGTAACTCCCACAAATCAAGATAAGCATCTCCAAATTCGAAATTCAAGGTATATCAAGTATTCATGAGGCCAAAAAAGATTAGAGAAGAAATTTAATGTGTCCCAAGGTATCCTAAGGTATCCCAAGGTATCACTCTCTCATAAAAATAATATTTATTAATATTGTATAGATATTTTCGAGTGAATTCTAGAAGGAGGGAAATGTGAAGGATGTATAAAATAAGGGTGAGGGAACCTATACATTTTGAAAATTTTACTTCTGAATTGAAGAGACATTATGGATTTCATAGCTTGGGATATGATCCCCTTGCTAGATTGGGAGATGTGCCCCTTGCATTTTTGAACTAGTTTTGGTGGTGAGAGATTCCATCCTAGCTAGTAGAGAGGAGGAGATCATCCAAATATCTTCATTTATACTTCATTTCTTGTATTGAGAGAGATCACTCATATTTCTCCTTGGACATGGATTTATCATATGTATGTGTGAGTTTATTGCAAATTTGAATATTCATTAGTGTTACATTACTTTCCTTGTATTGGTTTCTTAGTGTTTCCAGTGTGTTGGATTGGTTCCCAACTGATAAGGGAGCTCTAGTGGGATCCCATTTATGTTGCATGAATATTTCATGGCATGTATACCATATATATATGACTAAGGGCATGATTTGTGAGGTATATATATCATTTGGAGCAACTTTATAATGATTTAGAGCTTGGACCAGTGTTGGTGGGACAAAATGGTGGTTTTGGTTTCAATACTTCCAAGAATTCAATGGATGTGAGGCCTATTCAATTGCACTCATAGCATATTTTCCAATGGGAAACAATTTTTATTTCACTCAAAAAGTTTTTGGATTACCAAGATACGCTCATTTTACAATATCTACTCTATTCGACATATATTTTGGTAGAGGATGCATTTCCATCTCTATATTTCTTGTGTTTCGAGCTGCAGTAAGAGACCTTTATTGTTGTAATTAGTATTATTACTATTTCCAAACATTCATAATAAATATTTACAGTTCCTTTCCCTATAATGTGTTCAAATATTGAATTGTTGGTTGAAGTATGTGCAAATATTTTAATATGGCCATGCCATCTCAATGTATTATACATTAAACTTCCATAGGACCTCCCTGAAGTTTTTTAGTGAGATATTATCTATTTGGGTGTGTTTGAATAGAGTTGGTCATTCTTGGAATAATTTGAGTGTGTTTGGGGGTGTTTGGAATGAGTTGGAAACCAAGACACTCTTGTGTGGAGAATTGGAGATAGTATTTATATTCATTCCTATGGGGTTGTTCTTGCTTGAACAAATATGAAGTATTTACATCACTCATAATCTTCACTAAGTAAATAACTGTCCATATGAATCTGATGATGTGATTTTTACTCTCAATGTTTCAATGTTGAGAATTAAGAGGTTGCATACAAGGTGTCTCACAAAAGTCATGATCGAGATTTAATGATAAACCACCAAACATTTAAAGGAGATATAATTTGGGCACATATACAGTGGTCTAATATTTTATGGTATGCACATATTTATTCAAATCCTAAATTATACATACCTTCCTCCATTGTTGAATTATTTCATGTAACAAGCCTTCATAAACCATTATTTTGGAAAAAGATGAAAATCAACATAATTAAAGTTGGAACCTTGGAGATAATATTCCTAATCTTTGATCAAGGATATTACAAGTGCAGTGGAAAAAAAAAGAACCTGGAGGTGTTGCTTCAGCTTGAGATCAGTTATGATATCTTGGTATAGTAGGAAGCAAATTTCTGTAGCACTTAGTACTGCAAATGCAAAGTATATCACAGCTAGTGTTGCAGACTGTGAAGTAGTGTAGCTTATTCTAGGACTATTTGGTTAGGAGATCAAATATCACTTCATTTGAGACATGGTGCATAAAGGAGTAGTGAATATCTATTGTATGTCCACCGATGAGCAGTACGGGGAAGACAATCATCCATAGGAAATGGCCATGCTTTTGTCCAGTGGTTAATGGCCCAAACATATGAGAAACATCAAGCATACCTATTCAAGGGAAATTTATAACTAGTGGTGAGTGAGAAATTCACTCATGTGAAATGGATGGATAGTGGTAAATGATACATTCACTTACGGGAAATGACCATGTGATTTTTCCAGTGGTGACTGGCCCAAGCGTAGTCTTAGAATACTTGAGATGTGGATTATGGAAATTCTCACCAAGTAATCTTGGCATGATGTAAAATGTCTCCATTTATAAGAGGGAGTATTGATGTTTCTCGAGGTTGCAACATCGAGTATACATTCACTTACAGGAAATGGATGGATAGTGGTGAATGAGACATTCACCCATGGGAAAAGGTTGGCTAGTAGTGAATGATAAATTTGCTTACAGGAAATGACCATGTAAGTTTTCTAGTGGTGAATGGCCCAGGAAGGGTCAATGCTTCTCCTAGGTCATATGGTGTGGATATGGGACCCACGGTTCTCTCACATTGATTGCTCTAGGATGGAGTGATGCATTCTATACTAGAGTTTCTAAATTGTTTATTTTATATGGGATTTCATCCCCTTGTGGAATACACAAGTCTATTCTAATGTTTAATCGACATAGACTCTCAAAAGTGTCTGGGGCTTCTTAGTGTAATTATATTCAACATTAGGGCTCTATGCATGAATATGCATGCATGTGAAGAGATTATCATAAAAAAGGACAACTTTTATATAAAGAATAAATAACTAGGAAGACAAGTCAACCATTGAAGATGTCCTAGATAGCATTGAAGAAGTTCCCAAGAAATATTGAAGAGCTAAGAAAATTTGACCCTAAAGATAAAATGAAAATTTAAGACAACAAGACAAGTTGGCCTAGAAGTGGAATTCAAGTGATTTGAAGTTTATAAATAGTATCTATAGATTTTCATTTTTCATTATCACAACATCATATCTTCTCTGTTACATTGGTGCACACTTTCCAAGAATGAATGACAAATGTCCAAGGAATAATTTTTGGGTATCTTATTGTCTCTAGAAGATTCGCTACTCTTGCTAGGGTTTATCGTGAAGAACATAAAACCTCTTATCTTGCTAGGGTTTCTCTTCATGATTGGTAATGTACTTGTAATATTGGACTGATTTCTTTTAAGAAAAAATGATAGTTTTTATCCCAAGTTTAGTTTTCCGAGGGTAAAATTTCACGTGTCTAGTGTGCATTGTTGTGTTTCTATGATCTTTTGTTTTTGCTGCAATTTAAGTTGAAATTTTTAGTGTGCAACTATTCAATGCAAAGTGTGTGATTAAATGAATGCTTGATATCATTGTGAAATAACTGTCAAGATTTGGAAATAGATAAAAATTCAACGTTATGATCCGTTAAAAAGAGACTTATAGCCCACTTTCTTTGCCAACGTGGATATAATGTGGAATTAATATATGATCTTTCTTTTTCTTGTACATAGGTTTGTTTTTATGTCATGAGACGATTTATTTGTTTCTCTATCTACACTATAAGAACTTTGTTCTTTTTTTTGTTCTAAGTGAATCTACATTGCTACTCTAATTAAAATTGGAGGTATGGTTTGTCACTAATCTAACTTGCAAAAAAAACATGTCTATGTTACAATAATACAATGTCCGTTGAATGTGTAATCACAATCATGAATGTAGCACATATGCTTGTATTGATGGGTTGAAGTATATCTATTTTATTTGTAATAAAAAAATTATCATCTAGTTCTTGAACCAGATAGTAATTGTTGATGGTTGAACCATTCCCAATTGCTCAGGATATATATGTGTGTGTGTGTGTTTACCCACAAATAGATGGATGTATGTGATAAGACATATTTTCATACATGTATACAAGTGCCACCGACACTCCTTGTTAACAATACACCCACAATAAGAAGGAAAACAATCAATTTGTTAAAGTCATCATTCCCATCGTATAGATCACCACAAGGTATTAATATTTACTTACAAGGGCATGTAATAATTTATCAAGGATACAAATTGGAGAATACTATGAGTACCATATAAATGCATTCATTTCATGACAACCATTGTAGGTGGTATCATTGCACCAACTTACAAAGACTTTGAAGATGGAAAATTGTTATCATATATTCCCACAATGTTTAATACACAATTTCTTATTCCAACAATTTAGTTGATGGGAAATTGCCCTATAGGTACAAGCAAACCAGTTTTAAAATTGTCCACTCATTTGTATGTCCATTCCTTTAGATGGAAAAAGGCATGGCACTTTTTCTATCTCTGGAGAAAAAATAGATTTGTATGTTATATACACCATATACAAATATGTCCATGGAATTAATTAAACATTATGGACAACCATCAAGACAATTATTCATTATAACAATTACCCAACCAAGGTAAGGTGTATGACCGAATTGATTGAGAGAACAAGACAAACACAAGGTGAATAGATCTGATCACTTTATGTACAATTTCAACAATAGTGAAAATTCTTACCAACAATTAGAATACCCAAAACAATATCCAATTATCAACCTATGCAATAAAACTATCCAAACACTCATCTAGAGAAGAAAAAGACCAATAATGTAATAATAATCCTTATGTAATGAGGAAAACACTCAAAATGAAATAAAATTGGCCAATCAATGAGGAAAATTCCAAAGAAGTGAGGAAAATTCCTATGTAGTGAGGAAATTCATTCAAGTATGGCACATCCAACAATCCAAGAAAATAATCGGTCACCAATTAAGAAGCTACCTAAATTAATGCAACAAATGAAGGCCACTGATATCCAATATCAACTAAATATCCAATGGAAAGAAAAAATGGATGTTGGAACCTCCATTCGATAAGAAATACCAAGAATATAGTAAATATACCAATATAATTGCAAATCCCTCTCAGGCACACTCTCCTTTTTCATGGAAACCATTAATAACACAAAGGAGCTCCTTGAAAAACACAGTAAACAATCACTCACACATAAAACATTTCAAAATGACACATTATTTATCGCAAAAACCAAAATGGGAAAACTACCATTTGGATGGTATCTTAGTCTATTGCAACAATCTATGGTTACAATGTTGTTGATGGATCTCTAGAATCCTTTGCGTAATATTTTGTCTATGGCTAAAAGACTCTATGAGAATAGAAATACAAAGGGACATATGAAATAAATAGGGTACTAGGAAGGCCAAGGGAGTGCCTTTCATTGCTCATTCCTCCTATTAAACCTTTGGGTTGACATTTATGTCAAAGGAAAAAATAAACACGTATAATTTTGTCACTGATAAATCAAGAAAGTATGTGTTGTCATCAATGTCAAAGGAAAATGAAGGTTTAGGGCCAAACACCAAATATGATGTGACAAAAGTGCATGAAGTATTGCTCATACAAATCTACTTTGAATAAATAAATATAGAATAAATGTGGAAGTCTAGAGAATGTGAAGATCCCACCACAACATGGGATATATGTGCACATATAACAACCTTGAAAAAAGAGTTATAAGAAGAAAATGAAAGTCCCACAAAGATAGTGGAATATGTGCGCAAAGTCCCACCAGCTTGGATTGATAAAAGGTTGCATGTCGATGCAGAAGATAACTTGATCAAGAAGTAAATAAGTTGGGGAATTATTCAAGTAAAAGGAATTTCAAATTGTGGATACATCTCTTGGATTAGTAAGAGTATAAATAATCAAGAGATGGGTGTGTTGAAGTAATATTGAAGATAATCTATTTAGACAAGCTTCATAATTCTTGGGGTATCAATGGCTCATTAATCGCAGAAGAAGCATATATGGTGGAGCCGAATTGTGCAAATCAATAGAGGATGAATTGCAAGAAGAGCACCAAGTAAAAGGATACCTGAAATAAAGATGTGCTGATATTTTACTCAGTAAATGATGCATATCGCAAAATCACAGAAGTGACTAGGTGTGTAGAAGTGTAGATATCTGAATTTTGTAACACTAGACAATGTAGAAACATAGATTGTATATTGTAAAAGTAACTCAGTGTTTTCAGATATCTGAAGATTGTGCGATATAGATCACAATAGTTTTCGCACATCATAGATAAGGAAACTTTGTGTTGTGATACAAATAACCAAGGGTATACGCAAACCAGAAAAGATACATCACTTGCAGATTGTTGAGTCATGCATCACAGATAAGGTAAATTTCATATTTTAGTTATTGGATAAACACTTATTATACTTTATGGAGGTAGGAAGGGGAAAGGAAGAGGGAGTTGGAGTTTCCTTCTAGTAGGTGTTGGTAAGACTTCTTAGGGAGGTAGGAATGGACAAGGAAGAAGGATTTGGAGCTTCCTTCCTTCCACAGATGGTAAAACAATCAGGGAGTTTAATATTCCTTGCAATCCCAGTTAGTAAATGAACAAAGGGTTAGATCCTTATTCCATTCGGAGTTGGTAAACATATTTGGGAGTGGATTCTTCTATTTAGTTGCAGTTGAAGAAAAAATTGGAGATCATAGTCTTCAATAGGTTGGTACCTAATTACTACAAGTTGGATCTTTTGCAAATAGATAAAATGTTCAAGTTGGTGCCTGAATTTCATGATTTGGTGCTTTCATATATCGAAGTATTTACATGTCGGTACCTATAATTAGCAAGTTGTTGCTTGTGGAATAGGTTGGCGCCTATAATCAACTGGTCTTTGCTTGTGGAACAGGTTGGCTCCTAAATGAGTTGGTTCTTATGTTTGGATATTGTTCTCTCCCACTGATATAATAATTATTTTTACATATAGATATACATATATAATTATTCTTCATTTTTTGTGCGCAATTGTCTATATTACTATTTCAACTAAAATGTTTCAAGTGGTGAATATTTGTTAAAGTAAAATAATTTGAAATCTACACTATATGATAATTCACACCCTTTATCAATATATAAGACAAATCCAAAAATTGGTATCACTATGGGTGTCTTCAGTAATGACTTAACATATGGAAGATAGATCTAATGCAGATATGGCCAAGCATGAAGGATTTTCTACCATCAGAGCACCTTGGTTTGATGGCTTAAACTACACATTTTGGAAGATACAAATGAAATTATATTTACAATATCTTGGTATGGAAATCTAGAAGTCAGTAGAGAATGGATACAAATTTCCAAAATAAACTTCATTTGAGCTAGAGGAAACTGATGAGAATGAGCACACAATCCCTCAAACTGCTCCAGTTGAACCAAATGATAGAATATAGTATGAGTGGAATGAAAAGGAGAAAATGCAATACTATGCGGGCTTGCAGACGTTGAATTCACTAATTTTATGCAATGTAATACAACAAAAGAGATTTGGGACAAGCTGAAAATCATCTATGAGGGGGATGAAAAGGTCAAAAATAAAAAAATGCAGACTTTTTCTGCGCAGTTTGAAACAATGCATCAAAAAAGAGGAAGAAATTGCATCATATTTTATCATAGTTGATGAGAATGTGAATTCCATAAAAGGAATTGGTGCAACCATTGAGGAAGACTCAATTGCACAGAAAATATTAAGAACCCTACCCCCATGAGTCAACTCAAAGGTATCACTCTTAGAAGATAGAGTTAATTTGGAAAAGTTGACAAACTATGATTTGCATGGAATTCTCACAGCCTATGAAATGAGGACCGAAAACGAAATGTATACATAAAGGAATTTTCCTTTAAGGACACAAGGAATCCCAAATACAACAAGCATGAATCTAAGAACTCATCTAGCATATCTGATGAAGAAGAAGCTATTTTCCTAAGGAAGATAAAACAGGACAAGTCAAGTACAAAGGGGCATTTCACTTCATGTGATTCAAATGTGGGAGAATATGACACTTTACCTCCAAATTTATGTTAGAGGANCCAGTTTATTTTTAGTTTAATCGAACTGCTACTAAGGATTCCAGATTCCTTAGTAGGTGCTCATCAGCACAAGCTAGGGTGAAAACCCTAGCTACAGAAATAAAAGACAGTGAGAGTGAAGAGGAACAAGACTACCAAGAAAAAATAAATACGTATCGGCAAAACAAGATTGGGAACAAGAATAAATTTCCCAAATATAGGACAAGTATTTACACCAAGGAGGACAATTGTTCATCTAAGGAAGAGGAAAACCATGATTTCTTAAGAGAAGTATTGTTTATGGCATTGATTCAAGATGAAGACTCAACAAATGGAGGGAAGTTGTTAGTCAAAGGGACTCATGAAATTTCATCTAAATCATCAAGGATATTGACTTACAAAATGATCTATATGTCCCCTCCAAAATTTGAAGTAGAAGAAAGATCAAGTTGCACAAAAGAACCTTCCAAATAAGAAAAGAACACTGAAAGTAAACGCTCCTATATTGGGATCTTTTTTCCATATTCAAAGCTTGAAGTGAAAGAAAATTAAAATAACATAGAAGAGAGCTTGAAGTATGAAGATGAGGAAAGTGTTTAAGTTAATTAGGAAGGAGAACTGGTTTGCGTACTGGAAGAATTAAAGAAAACAAGAAGAATCAATAAGGCACTAAAGGAGCAATTGGCAAAAGCAAAAGAACTAGTTAAGGACACCAAGGACCTGCAAAAAGTACTGGAAAGATAGATGAATGACAAAGAAAAAGATCTTGGAAAACAATTGGAATGCAAAAAAAATAAAGATGAAAGAACTCGAGGAGAATAAGTGGGTACTGGAAAAATACTAGAAATAATTTGAAGCAAAAAATGAAATATTGGAAAAATGATTTGTGTAAAAGGAAACAGAAATTTCACATCTGAAAACTAAGGAATTTTGTGTAAATCAAAGTAAAAATGAAATGTGTATGGATGCAAATACCCAAGAAAAATTCAACAACAACTCGATAATTCTATATGAGATTTTGAGAAATTAGAGATTCCCAGAAAAAAAATATGTCTTGGTTATAAAGAAGCAAGTGATAATATCTACAGCAAAAAGGGAGGACTTGTTCTAGAATAATATAATGCATCTCATAAAAGGTATGATATGCCTACAAGATATGAACAACTCAAGTATGTTAATACTATCAGTTACAAAAATAATTTTAGTTCAGTAAAATGTTGGAGATGTAACTATGATGTCCATATAGCAAAGTATTGTCATATTGTAAGATGTTATGAAGGAGACATATTTGGACACAAAGCTCAACATTGTTCTAAGAAAGTAATGCATCCAAGAAGAACTATTTTGTATAAATCTAGAAAATAAGAATGTAGAAAAGAGGAAAAGTGTATTGTACAAAAACAAAGGTATTTTGCACACAAAAAGGAATTGGTAAAGAAAATGCCTTAAATATGTGCAGAAGTAAGCAATTTCAATGCAACTAAAGCAGCAAGTAGTTTTTTCCCCTCTTTCTAACCAAGAAAAGGTTAGGTAAGATCCTTGAATTCAACAAGGTATATAAGGAATTCAAGGAATATGTTAGTAATGTATACATATTGAAATTATATGAGTTTGAGCCAAAAAAATGTGTTGAATTGTCATAAACTAAGTTAGTGAAATAAGATTTGACGTTAGTGAAATATGAAGTGGAAACACGCGTGAAGTTGGTAATTTTTATTGATGTGATATCATTCATATATGAAAAATTCACTAAAATTGACATATATAAAGAAAATAATGATTGTTGCATGAATACACACAAAATTTGCGCAAAAACAATTCCAAATTTGTATTATATTCAAATTTAATTAGAAAATAGAGCTTTAAACCTTGTAATGAAGCATGCCACAAATGACATACAAAATAGAACATGAGTTCTGGTGTTTCCATACAACGAAGACAAACAAAATTGAAGCAAAATGTCACATCCATAAGCCAAAGGATTAAATTGAGACAAAGACAACTAAAAGACACAGCTCGATATATACTTTTGTGTCATGGCTGACAGGAAACTGTGAAAGATACAGTTCCATATCCATTGAATCTAGCTGAATGAAATATGATGGCTGCAATGCCGAGAAAAGATACAAAGTTGAGGATGAATGTTTGACAGTAGTTTCCTCATTACAAATTTGGTTTAGAAGGTTGGGATTTTTCCATTGTTGCTTCTCTAGGAGGTTAAATCGATTGGTCATATTGGATAATCCCTCCGAAGTGTGTTGGTTGAACTAAGACTAGTGTTACCAATGCATGAAATTTGTCTCTTTGAATTGAAATTGTTGATGTATTTGTAACTTCGGAATGTATTCATCTATGTATCTTATGTATTGTAACCCGATGTTTATTCCGGGATGTATCTATTATGTAATTGAGTCATGTTGTCATGCCTCGATGTTCTGATTGGGAGAATCTATAATGTAAATAAGTCATGTCAAGTCATAGTGGGTAACCCTCCAATTGTCTAAGGGTTAAAGTCCCCGCAGTTCCGGGGCACTAGGGTTATTAGAATCTCCAAGTAGAGGTCGGCCCTAGTAGGGTTTTAGTCATGTCAAGATTAGTATAAATAGAGAGCTAGGGTCTCTATTTAGTACACATCACTCACACACTCAAGTGTAGTGCATAGTTGAGGAAGAAGAAGACACTGGGGCTAGACAAGAAGAATATTACTGCTGTCGAGAGTGCATCTTACTGTTTTGGGGTTTTACATCTTGTGCTGATTCTATCTCTGAGGAAGTTGCAGGGTTTTCTCCATTTATGGTTTCCCTGATAAAAACCACCGTGTTCATTGTCTCTTGTGTTTGATTGTTGTACTTGTTATTCTCTCAGTAAAGATCCTAACATAATGCTAGCTTAATGTTGAAAAACTAACATGGTATCAGAGCTAACCTGAGAAGAAGACACTGTGCAGCTGCGGGAACTAGGGCTTCCTAGTTTGTGGATCTTCCTCCACAGATTATTAGAAAAATTAAGGTGGAACAACTCTCCTCCTTAGGGCGCATCTTTTTGTCGAAGCAGAATCCAATTCTGAGGTTTTTCATTTTTGGACCTGTCACTGTTGTCAGAAATTAGGGCTTTTCACAGAAGAAGAATTTTTCAGTGATCCTAGGCTTGTATTTATCTCCTCCCCAAAATCAAAGTTAGGGACAAATTTCAAGGCATTTGGGTGGACAGAACTCCAGAAAAGCAAAACCCTAATTTGCTCCTGAACCAGCTCTACAGGATTTCAGCTCAAGTTTCAGATCCGACATCTTGAACCTGGTAAGATATAAAATCTTTTGTATTTCCATTTGAGGTTCTCAGTTAAGATGTCTCATCATACCAAGCTTGATGAAAAGCTTGAGGGAGCTGAAAACTTCCGAGCCTAGAAGTATAGGATCTCCCTGGTCCTGGAAGAAAATGAGTTAGACTCCTACATCCATGAGGAGGTTCCAGTTCCAGAGGGGGATGAGGAAAAGGCCTTACATAAAAATAATATGGTTATGGAAAAGAGGATCATTGCTGATTCTATCAAGGATCACCTTATCCCACAAGTTTCCTCTCTCAAAACACCTAAAGCTATGTTTCATGCCCTAACCAAATTATTTGAAGGGAAGAACATAAACTGGAAGATGACTCTGAGAAACTAACTAAAGAATGTGAAGATTCAGAATGCAGAAACAATCTAGTCCTACTTCACAAGATTTTCTCAGATCAAAGAACAACTAGAAGCAGTTGATGAAGAAGTGGAAAATGCAGAAATTGTGATGACTACATTGAATGGCCTTCCTAGGTCATGGGATTCTTTTATCCAAGGAATCTATGCTAGGAAGAAGTTAGTCAAGTTCAGAAAACTATGGGAATATTTCTCTCGAGAAGAAGCTCGGATAGCATCTCGAGAAGAGAAGATGGGAAGTGAAGACCAAGCTCTTACAGTACACTCCAAATATCACTCCAAGTCAACCAAAAGAAGATCTCATAACTCTAGAGGTAAGCACTCTCACAAAGATATCACTAGAAAAGATTTATCTAGACATGTGATGAAGCAGGACACTATGTAAGGAATTGTCCTAAGAAACAGAAACTAATGAAGAGAAGCAACAAAAGAAGACATCATGCTCATGCTGCAGAGGATGATGAACCATCCAAGAAGAGATCCAGATATGAAAGTGAAGATTCTTCAAGCGAGGATGAATATGTTCTGATCTTCGCTCTCACAGGTAACATTACTCATGGAAGTGATGATTGGCTTATAGACAGTGGGGATTCCAAACATATGATTGGATTCAAGGAATCCTTTGTAAGACTGTCAAAACATGAATCACCTCACAAGGTAAATCTAGGAGATGACTACCAATATCCAATAAAAGGTAGTGGGGAATCTTCCTATAAACTAGACTCCGGTAAGTCTCTAACAATGAAGGAAGTATTCTTTGTGCCAGGACTCAAGAAGAAACTTCTCTCCATATTAGCATTGGATGCAAAAGGAATGAGGGTTGCATTCATAGATGGTCAAGTCATCATGTGGCCAAGAGGAAAGACTATCAATGATGCAGTAGTGGTTGGTGAACAAGAAGGAGGTTTGTACAAATTGAAGGGCCATCCAGAACAAGCCTTGGTCCATGACACAGTAGAGCCAAGTGAAATTTGGCATAGAAGGCTTACACATGTGCATTGTAGAGCACTACCTATTGCAAGCAAATTTGTCGAAGGTCTTCCAGAAATCCAAGAAAAACATGATGGGATCTACAAAGGATGTGCGAAAGGAAAGAATACAAAGAAGACATTTCCAAGCAGCAAAAGCAAAGCAAAAGGAATCCTGGAAATCATCCACTCTGATGTATGCAGTCCTATGTCATAAAACTCACTAAGCGGGTATGCATATTATGTTTCTTTTATTGATGATTTTTCTAGGAAGACATGGGTTTACTTCATGAAGAACTAAGACGAAGTATTCAGCAAGTTCAAGGAATTCAAAGCCTTGATCAAGAACCATACTAAAAAGAAGATCAAGACCATTCGATCTGATAATGGCAGAGAATTCACTTCAAATGAATTCAAAGAGCTATGCAAAGAATCAGGGATTAAGAGGGAGTTGTCCACTCCTTATAATCCACAATAGAATGGGATTGCAGAACAGAAGAACATAACTATCATGGAAGCTGCAAAAGAAATGCTTCATGATCAAGACCTTCCTATGTATCTTTGAGTGGAAGCTGCCCGAACAACGGTGTATGTACAGAACCATACTCCACATAGAGTAATCGGGAACAAGACTCCTGAAGAAGTCTTCTCCAGCAGGAAACCAGAAGTCAGCCATCTCAGAATATTTGGTTGTCCTATGTACATACACATTCCAAGAGAGAAGAGAACAAAATTAGATCCTTTAGGAAAGAAGGGTATATTTGTGGGATACTCTGAAAGCTCGAAGGCTTACAGAATATATTTCCCAGGATACAAGAAGATTGACATCAGTAGGGATGTGACATTTGATGAAGACACGGCTTACAACAAATCCAAAAAGAGACCTGCTGAAGAACCTGAAGAAGCAAAAGCACCCAGAATTCATGATACAACCATGAATGAAGAAACTCGAGAAGAAGATTGAGAATTTGAAGAACCAAAAAGACCTGTAGATCCACCTCTGGAGAAGAATACTCATAAGAGGAAACCTTCTTGGGTACGAGAACTTATCCAAGGTGCGGAAATATATGGGGCTCCAGAAGAGAATCACAGAGAAAGAAAGAGGACTAGATCTTGTTCCGGGTATGTAGCCTTACTATGTGATTTCATTGATAAAGAACCTTCCAGTTATGAAGAAGCAATAGAACGGAAAGAATGGAAGGATGCTATGATCGAAGAGTACCAATCGATCATGAAGAATGATGTTTGGGACGTTGTCCCAAGAACAAACGGGAAGTTAGTTGTAACTTCCAAATGGATCTACAAGATCAAACATGCTGCAGACGGTAGCATTGAAAAATATAAGGCAAGATTCGTAGCTCAGGGTTTCTCTCAGAAGGAAGGAATAGACTATGAAGAAAACTTTGCACCTATAGCCAAATACACTTCCATCAGATCAGTACTTGCTTTGGCTATAGTGATGAAATGGAAGATATACCAGATGGATGTCAAGACTGCTTTCTTTAATGGTGTAGTGGAAGAGGAAGTGTATGTAGAACATCCACTCGATTTTGAGACACATGAAAGGGAGTCTCATGGGTTCAGATTGAAGAAAGCCCTATACAGTTTGAAACAAGAACCCAGGACACGGTATGGTAGAATTGATAGCTTTCTATGGAATTTGGGATTTACCAAGAGTAAAGCAGATTCCAACCTTTACTACAAGGTTGAAGATGGCAACCTAGTGATGCTTCTACTATATGTAGATGATCTGTTTGTGACAGGTATGGATGGGTTGATTGCTGAAACGAAGAGAAAGCTTGTTGCCGAGTTTGAAATGAAGGACTTGGGTATGATGCATTACTTTCTAGGTATGGAGTTGTGGCAGAGTGTGGATGGAATCTTCCTTGGACAAGGGAAGTATGCAGTAGAGATCCTGAAGAGGTTTGGGATGATGGACCGCAAGACTATAGCCACAACTATGACATCGAACCTGAAGCTATTGAGTGATGCTTCATCAGAGCCGGTTGATGCTATGATGTATCGTCAGATGATTGGGTCTTTGATGTACCTGACGAACATGAGACCAGAAATTTGATTTGCTGTGAACACCTTGAGCCAGTTCTTGACAGATCCGAGAAATGTTCACTTGATTTCTGCAAAGCAAATTCTGAGGTACCTAAGGGGTATAGTTGATTATGGGCTCAAGTATGATGCGAATCAAAATATTAACCTAGAGGGTTATGTTGATTCAGATTGGGCAGGCAGTGCCATCGATAGGAAGAGCACTTTAGGGTGTTGCTTTAGTATGGGATCAAGTGTGATCTCTTGGTTTAGCAGGAAGCAATCTTGTGTGGCACTGAGTATAGCTGAAGCAGAGTATGTCACAGCTTGTTCAGCTAGTTGTGAGGTAGTATGGCTAAGGAAGCTACTGTCTGATTTATTTGATCTCCAGATGGATGTTACTTGTATACATTGTGACAACCAGAGTTGCGTGAAGTTTTCAGAGAATCCAGTGTTCCATGACAAGTCGAAGCACATCGAGATCAAGTATCACTATATCAAGGATATGGTATAGAAAGGAGTAGTGAAGCTCTAGTATGTTGCAACAGAGGAACAGATAGCTGATGTGTTGATGAAGCCATTAGACAGACTGAAGTTCGAGTACTTCAGGGAGAAGCTTGGTGTTCTCCAGATCAAGGTTTCCTCCAAGGGAAAGTGATGAGTCCCAAATCCATTCTGACGAGCAAGTCAGATATAAGGGCTGAGCCATTATGTCATGGTGAGAGGATTCAGTTCCTTCCATGTCAGATATGAGTGCTAAGATAGCCATTCTGATGAGCAGGTTAGATATAAGGGCTGAGCCATTTTGTCATGGTGAGAGGATTCAGTTGCTTCCATGTCAGATATGAGTGCTAAGATAGCCATTTTGACGAGCAGGTCAGATATAAGGGCTGAGCCATTCTGTCATGGTGAGAGGATTCAGTTCCTTCCATGTCAGATATGAGTGTTGGCCATTCTATCGAGTAGGATAGATGTAAGGGCAACTTCCACTCTCTGGGAGAGTGGAGGCACCTAGTCCGTTACCAAGTAGCTCAGTTTGGGACCGGGGGCCTTTCTAACGAGGGTGAAGGATTTGGTTCCTTCCAGGTCAGATGTGAGTGCAGGCCATTCTAGCGAGGGTGTAGGACTTGTTTCCTACTAGGTCAGATATAAGGGCAACTGCCATTCTCCGGGAGAATGGAGGTACATGGTTTGTTACCACGTAGCTCAGTCTGGTACTGGGGGCCTTTCTGGTGAGGGTGGAGGATTTAGTTCCTTCCAGGTTAGACATGAGTGCAAGCCTTTCTGGCGAGGGTGGAGGACTTGTTTCCTTCCAGGTCAGATATAAGTGCTGAAGCCTTTTCACAGATGATAGTGATGTCCTGTCATGTTGGTGAATGTGAGTGTTGGGCCTTTTTGAAGTGATTGTAGGTTTCTACATGATCAGATGTGAGTGTTGGGTGTGCTCTTTTTATGAGTAGGTCAGATGTAAATGCTGGGCGAAGACCTACCTGATGGCTAGGCCTATAACCAGCATGAAGGAAGGCTAGCTCTATAGAACTTCCTATGACGAGATAGTACACACATGATGATGACTAGATGAGATCCAGATCGAGCTATGATCCAGATCCAGTTATGATGACTCCTAGAGATCCAGATCGAGTGATGATCCAGATCTAGTAGTGATGATCTAGATCCAGATCGAGATCGAGTGATGATCCAGATCCAGTCTAGTGATGATGATCCAGATCGAGTGATGATCCAGATCCAGTGATGTTGATCCAGATCGAGAGATGATCCAGATCCAGTGATGTTGATCCAGATCCAGTGATGATGTCCCATGATGATCTAGATCGAGAGATAATCCAAATTCAAAGAATGAAGATGAATTGAAGACTCAGAAGACTCAAGATGCAGATGATCCAATTGATATAGAGAAGAAGACAAATACTGAAAATTGTGTCGAAAGAATACCTTCCTAGTTAAGAGGGAGAGTTGATGTATTTGTAACTTCGGAATGTATTCATCTATGTATCTTATGTATTGTAACCTGATTTTTATTCTGGGATGTATCTATTATGTAATTGAGTCATGTTGTCATGCCCCGATGTTTCGATCGGGAGAATCTATAATGTAAACAAGTCATGTCAAGTCATAGTGGGTAACCCTCCGATTGTCTAAGGGTTAAAATCCCCGTAGTTTCGGGGCACTAAGGTTATTAGAATCTCCAATTAGAGGTCAATCCTAGTAGGGTTTTAGTCATGTTAGGATTAGTATAAATAGAGAGCTAGGGTCTCTATTTAGTACACATCACTCACACACTCAAGTGTAGTGCATAGTTGAGGAAGGAGAAGACACTGGGGATAGACAAGAAGAATATTACTGCTGTCGGGAGTGCATCTTATTGTTTTGGGGTTTTACATATTGTGCTGATTCTATCTCTGAGGAAGTTGCAGGGTTTTCTCCATTTATGGTTTCCCCAATCAAAACCACTATGTTCATTGTCTCTTGTGTTTGATTGCTATACTTGTTATTATCTCAGTAAAGATCCTAACATAATGCTAGCTTAATGTTGAAAAACTAATAGAAACTTCCATACCCTCAGGTCTACCCTCATCTTGTTTATTTTACAACATCAGGGGTCATTCTTCAATACTTGTGTGGTATCAAGTTAAGACATTGTGTTGTATCAAGGCCAAAGTATCCTCATATGATTGAGCTAGTGATGTTGTATTGTAGATCTTGTGAGCAATATCAAGATGATTCTTTTGAGTAATATTAAGAATGGTATTGTGTTGTATCAATACTATGGACTTGTGTTGTATCAAGTCAATGATTATCATAGGCGGTACCCTATGAGAATGGATCTCCAATTGTGGAGACGATATTGTGTTGTATCAAGATTGAAGTATTGTGTTGTATGAAGGTTGTGGAGCTCCATTTATTAAGTTGGTTATACTATGTGATATATTGTTAGTCATCGTCACTGAGTGCTATAAGTCTCCTTTAGGGCTTAGCTACCCCTAGAGTGAATTAATTAGTATATGAATATATCACCTAGGGTAATATATATGATCATTAGAATGTATGGAATAAATCTTCTGAGTATATTGTGTTGTATCAAGATTGAAGTATTGTGTTGTATGAAGGTTGTGGAGCTCCATTTATTAAGGTGGTTATACTATGTGATATATTGTTAGTCATCGTCACCGAGTGTTATGAGTCTCCTTTAGGGCTTAGCTACACTTAGAGTGAATTAATGATAAGATTGATAAATAATACACACATGGACCATCCATTAATTATTTTATGATAATGAGATAAAGGATATAGAAAGAGAATTTGATTTACACATACAAATGTCTGAGTGAGATAGAGTTATAAAGCTTCAGTTAAATATGAATGCCTCAATCAATGCCTCATTCAAAGCACCAATTGAACTATTAATGAATGTAATCGGTTAACCAAAGAAGATATTAATGTTTATCAATGAACATGCATTAGTTAACTAAACTGACCCATGAAAAAGTTAATAATATAAATTATGCATGGATGGAACTAAGAGTGAAGCACTGATGACACTTAAGTTAGCATGTTAACTAAGTGATCAGTAGTCAATTAAACATTAAGTTAACATTCAGTTAAGTTTAGTTCAGTTCAGTTCAGATAAGTTCACTTCAAATTAAGTTCATATAGATCACATTCAGTTCATGTCAGTTAGCATTCAGTTAAATCTAATTGAGGAAAGGAAGGGCGGTAATGTTTGCATAGAGCGATTTCTAGTTATCTCCTCCTTTTAAATGCACTATGTGGTTCTCTCAGTATGTTTACTGATCCTCCTATAAGCTACCTTCGACACGCTAGGGTTTTTGGTTTTTTATTAATATGCTAGGCATATAGAAAGTTCAATACAGTTGCATACAATTGTTTTTGCAAGGTTACAATGGATCTCTCTTCTCTACTACTATGGTGATATCTCTTATCGGCCAATCTTCTTATGTTTTGTAAACCATTCTCTACAAATCTATCTATCATAATCAAAGAATTGATGGGTTTTTCATCCTTCATGTTTGGAGGGTTTTCCAAAGGTAGATCTTGTATTTCATGGTTGATTGATTTATATGGATGATTTATTTACGAGATTTATATATGGATGATATATATGTGACTAATTTATATGTGACTGATTTATGAGAATCATATGTATTGAAATCGATCAATAAAAGTTTTAAAGTTCAAGCATGTCCAATTTTGATCAAACATCAACATGGTATCATAACAAAGGGCGTGAAGGAACATAGTTTTGTGAAACAAATCAAAGCTTATGTAGATATTGAAGAGTTGAACAAAATATTGCAAGCATGACATTGATCTTCATTCGACTGGAATACCATCTCGAGGGCACTTCCAACTTCACAAAATGGAAGGAAATGATATTGGACATATTGGAGGATGGCTATGTATCCACAATGATTGAAGTTACTTCATCTACTACAGGGCAGATCCAAGAGCAAGTCAGCATGCACCATTCCTGTTGTTAGCACTATTTTGGTTAAGAGGTGAGAGGAATGGGATTAAGGTGAAATAAGGATTTATATGTGAAAATTTTGGGCAATATCACTAAGGGGGTGATGAAATGGGTGCTTAAATGGAGACCAAAGTTTTCATTTTCCCATAAAACCATAGGCTAGATCCTGAAAGTGGCTAAAAATAAAGAAAAAGTGCTTGTGGTATGCAGTGATGGGTTTCGACGGTGAAGATCTTCAAGTGGAAAGATCTATGGTGAATAGTGGATCCATTGTTTAAAGTTGAAAGGAAAATTCAAATTGGTTGTGAGCAGAAAGATTAACGGTCCATTCAGATCAATGCTGAAGGAAAAAGGAATATGTAATCAACGACAGACATGAAATCTGTTGTGAGAAGATGCACAGAAAAAGATGGACTTGGAATGGGCGGAAATTTTAAAGGGTAGCCTTAATTGACGGTGAAGATGAAGGATGGATAAGAACAATGAAGGAGATGGGATCCATTGGGAAAACATGCATGGCTGATGATGAATCAAAAATTAGCAGAACTATTAAAGACCGTCTTTGATCAATGGTGAGAATAACAGATGGAGGAGATCGACGACTATTAGGTAATTTGACAAAGGAAGTTGCACACTCATTTGAAAATCACAGGACAATGGAAACAAATGTGATGGTTAAAAGACAAAGGGAATCAATAGTGTGATATGGAGATCAAGTAATTCTACTGTGGATAGGTTATCCATGAGGGGAAAATGCACAATATATAGATAGGATGTTATGCAGCAGAATAAAAATGGTTGAATTTAAATGGAGATTAAGATCAACGACTAAGTGAAATATGGATTAAATCTATGTTCAAAAAGAGATCCACTCTCATGACATACATGGAGGTTAAAAGAGAATTCCCCCAATGAAAAATATACCACCTTCCATGTGGCTGACAGAGAAGAGTTCCTCTAGAAGAAAGTGGTAGGAGGAAACCACTTTCCTTGATTCCGAAACCACCATTTCGTGAATATTATAAAAAGGATGAACACATGTTTAAGAGTTATTTGTCATTTTGTGCATTGTAAGAAGAAAGCATCTTTGCATGGAAAAAGCCAAGATTGATATAATGCAACATCAACTAAAGATTTTTAAAGGCTTGTTTGTGTTTCTTTTTCAGAAAGGTTTCCCTTGCTTTTGGGAAGAAGATGGAAAAATTTTGTCCCAGCTAGAGTATCAGGCATTATTGGTCAGATCTAGATTAGTTCACAAATTTTTTGAATACATGGTTCAATCTTTGTCAGGTAAAACTGTAATTGATAAATTGATAGTCGATTTTGAGTTGATTAATACATCCATGGCAGTTTGTACCTAGTTGCCACATATTTCATATGTAGATCATGTGGTATTGAGACTGTTGGTGAAATAAATGGTGAATCTGGAGCTTGCATTTGTAAAACAGTGGAAAAAATTATAAAAATTTGGCAGGACAAAATATAAACTACATTAGTGAAGAGTTCATCATAAGGCCTGAGCTAATTTGGAGATAAGTTTTGTTTTGAATAATGTAATAAATTTTTAATCATTAGTTTGTTAGGAGTCAAGTGACAAGTGTAATAAGCTAGTTACATTCACATATTTTTAGTATGTAGGTAGTCATCAGCTCAAGCATCATTTTTGGATGTATTTAAGAAACATTTTGCAATGTAATCATGGTTGGAGCACATGAGAAAGAAATGGTTTTTTCTCGTAGTCCTATGCTTTTTGTATTACTAATTTCAAAAAAATTTCATATACATCCTTTGGAATAGGTTTTCCACTTTTATCATATAAATAAATAGCTTCTCCAATGTTATAGGAAACATTCCCTTTCCCTGTTGGAATTTTCATGATATAACCAATAGTAAACTTGCTGAAAGAACTCCCTGTATTGTAAGTGTACTTCATTAACAGTTGCATTACTACCAAGGCTATCACTTCATAGTTAGCACAGCATAGGTAAGGCTATTTAAATCTATATTCCGCTATTCTCAATCCTACATAGGGATCAAGGAAATTATCCTCCTCATTTAATTGCTTTAAATAGTTCAACATAGACATATATTTAGTATATTCATTCATATTCATTGTCATTTAATAATGAACGCTATAGTTAAAGCTGAGAGATTCCCAACTATTGAGATGTGATTTATATTCATTCCACTTCTCTACATGATGCATCCCACCCAATTTATTGGCATATTCATTGTAACCACTAACTATTGCATCTACCTTTTTCATCATTTTGGACTTCTCTCCTTTACTCAATTCCTTAGGAAACAAGGAGATTAATTGAATTCTAAGATATTCAACTGGAATAGGTTCATCCAACATTTCAGGTCCTATTAGAGAGTTGAGAAGATTCATATTAAGAAATTCATTTATTATTCGAAGTGGAGTACCCATCTCCATAAAGACTTGTGTATAAATTTGAGGAACCAATGCGGTGGAAACAGATGTAGTTATGAAATTATCGTGCACTGTGTACACAGGATCTTGTTTCAAAGTTAAATTCTCCACCACTTTCATAGCTTCAATATTAATAAAAATATTTCATAGCCAAGCATGTTTTCTACCAAAGATTCTTGTGTTATTTATTTTATAGTCTGTATTTTCTTTCCTTTACGTGAATGTGGTTCCTATGTATCTTTCCATTTTGATACCTTTTCATGCTTGAATAAGTGTATATTGGATCAGAATTCATAGTTTTATGCTATGATTCTTTGATTTCAAGCATTCACAAGATTTTCCACTAAAGTTAATATTAGATTCATATTTAGATTCCCATATTAATGGACTGTTTCTTAATCTTCCTTATCACCGGACAACCAACATTTTAACTGTAAAAGAGTAACTACCTTGCCTCTATTAAGAATTCCATTGCAAAGCACTGCCATTAATTATTTTTCACATTTGACTCCATGCCCAATGACCACCCATTTCATCCATTATTACCATTAAAAATTTGTTTGTTTTCAAATATATATGGCCTTTTTGTTTAACTATTGAGAGATCCCTTTCTGGAAGGAAAGAATCCAACTTTCCTCCTAAAGATTGGTTTTGTGGCTACCTTGGGATTATACTCTCACAACCAAGGGTAACTTTCGAGTGATAACATCTTGGCGTTGTTTCTGGGGAGCGAGAGTTCAAATATTCGCTGGGAAAAATGACAATATTTTTCAAGAAAATAGGATTTCTGTGGGAAACCAAGAATTATTACATCCAAGGTTGGTTTTGTTTTTTCCATGAAGTCTCCAAATTAATTTTTAAGAAGGTGTTTCAAAGATGAAATCCTCGCTTTCAGGAGAGCGCGGACAAGATGTAACCCTAATTCTGAAACTTTGTATAGTGTGGAAGATCTAGAACTTTTAATTAGGAAAATAAAAGGAAAAGAACAAGAAGTTATTTCTCAAATAGAAATATCATTTTCTCAAACTCAAGAAGAATTTATCAGCTTTCAAGATTTTGATTTGGAAATCCATGACGACACTTCCTGAAAACTCATATTAGTCACTTTAAAAAACACCTGTAATGGAGGCGTCATATATATATTTATATAATTCCATTTAAACTATTCTATGGACCATGGGAAAGGTATCAGGCCAAGGAAAGAATTTTCGGAAGACACCAACCCCTGAAAATGGTTGGAAATACCCTAAAAAATAGATTGTTTTACCCACTCACGAGTTTTCCTAAGAAAACATGTGTGTCACTTGCCCCTTTGTTTAAGTAAACCCATGAGTTTACCCTAAAGTGGCCAAAAAAATATTAAAACATAAAAATCTTGAAGTTGAGGTGGTTTGGGTTGTTTTAGAACTGTTCCTTCGGTTGTAACCAATCCCTATTTGACCCTAACTCTTTAAAATACTATGTAAGAGAGGGAGAGGGGTCCATGAAAGGGGACTTAACCTTTGCATTGTTATGCTGGTGAAATTGGGACTCTCATACCCCATACCTTTTCCCTAGAAGTCATCTTTTTTTCACAGCTTAGAGGCTGATATTCTTGGAGAAGAGAAGCAGGAGATCCAGATCAAAGGTTTCACGAGGTTCCTTACATGAGGAGAAAGTATATCTTGTACTTCTTCTTTTTATTAATAAACATTTGATGTTATTCCCTTTCCAAATAATTGTTTGATAGATGTTGTATATTTGTTTATGACTATATGTTGATGATTATCATATTAGGTTTTCATGTCATCTTGATTATCATTGTTGTATATGTGGTCAATTTGGTTTGAGGAAGGTTGAATCTTATTTTGCAGGTCTCTTAGATGGAGGAGAAAGAGGAGAAAGAGGAAGGGTAGAGAAATATAGGATCAACCTTTGGTGAGTAAGGTGTAAACCCTTCTAACCCTTAAAATTTTTCTATATTTATACTTACAATACCTTTATGTATTAGTCTTTATACCCCTAGTATGTTGGTGGCCTCGACCCCATCCATAGGAACACTTTCCCTAACAACAGAACTGACGATTCCAATGGGGAATCCTTGTCTATTTTGGGGTCTCCTTTACTTGTTTTTCCAGTCTAATTAAGGTTCTAAGTCCTTCTTGCAAGTTAAAAGTTACTCTTAATTTTGTTTGAACACCTTCTTTACCTTTTTAAGGTTGTTTCTGACCTTTTTTAGGCCTTCCACCACCCACTTGCAACTGTCAAGTTGTACAGTAGTGTTTTCATGATGTACACATGACTTCCCTTATGGAAACATGCATGCCACTCATGAATTTTCTTAAGGAAACTCGTGAGTTATCTATTTTAGTGAATTTTCACTCTTTTTGGGCCTGTTTCGGGTGGTTTAGTGTTGTCTGAAGGGTTCTCATGGGTCCTATGTCTATGTATGGCCACTGGTAAGTGGTGTCTCTTCTTGAAGGCAATTTTTAATTCATTTGTAAGCCTTTTATGAAGAATTAGGGATTGTCCTTTTCTCTTTCCCCCACCTCCTTGCTTGGCATGGACTTGTAGTGCATGGTTCTGATCATCCTCTATTAGCATTCATAGTCTAAACTCAGGAGATTTCTGATCTCTATTTCCTTCATCTTTGTTAGTTAAATTCGTCATTCCCAAGTGGTTGGCTTGTCTCCTTATGAAAGTCTCCCTTCCAAGTAAGGTCTAATATGACTTTAGGGTAGCCTAGGGTCTATTTGGTGGTTATAGGACATAAGTACTTTTTCTTTTTTTTTTATAAATATTATATGCATTTATAATATTTCTCATTTATAAAGAAAAAGCAAAAAAAAAAAGAGAAAGTATTTTCTTTATATGCATTTAGGATAGGGTTTAGTAATAGGTGCATTACATGTCTTTGTTTCTTGAAAATACAAAAAAAAATATTTCTTTTGTGGTTTCTATTTTCAGTTTTGAAAATAAAAGAATAAAAAGTTTTCATTTTGATTCTCTTTCACATTAGTTATCTTGTTTCATCTTTCAAGTCAAAAAACCATTGGTTTCATTTCCACTACCTTTGATTAATCAACAGCCCTTATAAAGAACGCTAACATTCAAAATATATTAGTAATATTTTCTTTCTAGGGACAACACACACTAGTCTAGGCTAGTGTTTTGGGTTAGGGACATATTTAACTACCCAAAACTTTAAACTGAAACCTAGTGGCCTTTCGTTCAAGAAATCCAATTTCATAAAGAAAGAAACCGAAAAGCTCCCCTAACACATGATTCAAACATGAGATCATGCGATACTGATTTGTGAAGATACACCTCCTATACTTAGTTCAAAATACACCAGATTTGATGAACATTTGGGAACTTACTCAGTACCTCCTTCCATTCCTATGTGATGCCTGGTACTATTTGAGTTTTAGCTTAGATACCCTACGCATGTGCAATGACTGGACTAATGACTGTTCCGTTGGACTTCTTTGTGATTTTGGTAGCCTTAGTATCACAATCAAGGCTACACAGGTTATGGTGGAAGGATATTTCCACTATACCTAGGCCAGGCTTGGGAGGAAATCCCTTACATACAATTTGGGAAATCAGTTTGGTGATTCAAGAGCTTGGACCTAAGTCTATGTATTGTGTAACCTGAGTAACTATTATGTGTCCTTCACTAGTTAGTTTTGGGCCCTCATCATCCCAGAATCTCCTTTGGAAGGTATCCTTGTGTGCTTGGTATTGATACTTAGGATTTTTTCTAATGGTGTGCTCTTTAAGTTGTTGGTTGCTAGTTGAACTCATATTTTTATTTTTTTTGAGTCAGAAACTATGACTAGTACCCATGAAGACACGAACCAGGAGACCCCTATTCTAGGGGTTTCTTGTTCTTTTCCTTTTACTGGGAATGGTGGTGTTCCCTTGATGGCCACTTTAAATCTACCTAGATCCACCCTTGGGATACCGATTTGGTTGTTTTCTACTCTGACTATCCTGAATGTTCTTGATGCTTCTCAAACAAGTACCCTATATCAAGGGAAACAAAAAAATGTATCCCCTTCACCTGTAGCTACCTCTCCTTCTCCTTCTACCTCATGCAGTTAAAGTTATAATACTAGTAACCTACAATATAAAAGGAGTAAAAGAAGGAAGAATAGGAAGAAGACACGATAGCAAGGGGACAATTACCCAACCTCTGAAATTCATGCTAGGGGCACCTTTCTAACCTTTATGAGTCATATTGGACCTAACAAAGTAGGCTCTGGATGTCATGATGGGGGAACAAACTCAACCTCTGTGAGTCATGTTGATCCTAACCACCCAACCTCTGGAAGTCATGTTGGGGGGCACACACTCAACCTCTGCAAGTCATGTTGACCTTCACCACCCAACCTTTCGAAGTCATTTTGGGTTAACCAAACATCCTTTGCAAGTCATGTTGGACCCAACCACCCAGCCTCTGGAAGTCATGCTAGGGGAAAATAGTCAGCCAATGCAAGCCATGTTGACACTGTTGAGAGAACTAATCATTCAAAACACAAGCCCAAGTTCCCTTGTAATCTTTGCAAGGGAGATCATCTTACTCATTAGTGCCCTATTATTGTAGAAGTATGAAGAGTGTGGTCTGAGTCTCAAGGATATCTTGCACCTGAACAACCTATAGTTTCTCAAAAACCTATTCAACCTTCGGTTGATCAAGTGGTTGAACCAATGCAATATTTGGTCAATCCCATTCTTCCTTCGTAGAGTGACCTTTATCAAGTGATTGAACTGATGAAATATTTGGTCAATCCCACTCTTCCTTCAGAGAGTGACCTTCATCAAGTGGTTGAATTGATTCCATCTTTGATCAACCCCACTCTTCCTTTGGAGAGTTAATTATCTGCTACTCAAGTTTTCTTCACTTCCATTTCATAATTTTTCGGACAAGGTGGCATTGACTTTTCTTTGAATGAACCCTCATCAAGCCCTCAAATTGCTTCTTTTACTTGGGATAGCCTAGCTGAGTTGCACCTTCCTTTGGATGTACCTTTCCAGATAAAGGTCCAAATCATACACTACACGATTGCTTGTTGTATTGTAGATGAAGGATCCTTTGTTAGTATTTTATCTGCACATGCTTGGAGAGGCATGGGATCTCCTAGCCTTATGTCGACTGATAGTTAGTTACTAGAATTTGATAGAAGAACTAGTCAAGCTTTGGGAATTCTTACCCAAACATTAGTTACTTTGGGTGGGAATATTGTCTTAGTTGATGTCATGGTAATGGAGGACCCCTTGGACTTTAATATGCTTATCATGCATGATTATTTTTATGTTATGCAAGTTGTGGTGTCCACACTCTTTTCTATGATGTACTTTCCTCATAACGAAAGCATTGTCACTATCGATCAATTGGCATTTCTTGACCCCTCTTCCTACCCGAATAGAGACCAACTCTATCCTTTGTTAATTCCCAGTGTTTTGGTAGACACTACCCCACCATGGGTCAATTATGTGGCCTCATATCCTCCGTGTCCAATTTATAATGAGGAGAAGCCACTTCCATCATGCTTATCTTCTTGGAACTCGGTCCCAGTAGTTGACCAAGTGATCTATCGAATGGGGAATTTGGAGCCTTATTTCCACCATATTGATCAAATTGAATTTTTAGACATGTATTCTATCTGGGATGATCTACTTCCTTTCGATGAAGTCTTCTGTTACACACAATTCTCATCGCCATCATGTACTGATAACTAAACACCAAAAATTGCCTCAATTCCTCAAGTGATGAAGTTAGACTCTGGCCAGGATTCATATTTTCATACCCGATTCCACCACCGCCTTTTCCCTTTATGAAATGAGTGTTACCCTCATCAGTAATGCCTCATTTAAATTTACAATGAGTGGCTCCACAAACTAATCCCTTTGTGCAATAAGCGGTGAATCCCTGGTAACACTCTGTCTCCATAGAAAAAGAGCGATGCTCAAGTTTTAAAGGAAAAAGAGAAGATTCATGAAGATTCTCGAAGATCAGCTTCATGGAACCCTAATCCCTACTCTTGTGGACCTCCTGGACTCGAGGTACCCTCTAGTAGGGTCTCTTTTCCACCTCATCTACAATTTCCTCAACCATCCCTATCCTCCCAAGGTCTATAAGTACTGGTTCATCCCCCATGGGTTGGAGGAGGAAATTTATGTTGTTGCACCTAAGTTTTGGCCAAATATAGGGTGAGCATAGAGAAGACAAGTTGAAGCTTTAAGGACAAGACTTGGCATGTGAGGAGGCATCACAACACAAAGGAACAATGGTTGTAATCTCTCTTATTTTATGTTAATGCAATGATGATTCCTTTCCCATAAAATTTATTGTGTTATGATCACTCATTTTGTTATTAGATTCATTAGTCATTGGTATAGAGTTGTCGATCATTTTCTTGTATTTTTTTATCTTATATGTTGTTTGATGTGTTCATTGTAGGTATATCTATGGATATCTAACACCATAGAAGGTTGATACATCATACTACATGAGAGGTAAAAGACTCATTCTAGACATCTATCAATTATAGGGAAAGTGATTATCATTGTTATCACTCATTTGTTCTAGCTGTCAAGGATTCAAGCTAGGGAAACAATTACTATCCATAGGAGGTGAGAATTTCCAGCAACAAATCTGGTGACTCCACTATGGAAGACATTCATAACTTATGATCTTTCTTGGTTTTTAGTTCTTTTATTTATTCCAAACTTCAACTTTTTCAGTGATTAGATCTACTAGTTTTGTAGTGAGATTTGGTTTCATTTTGACCAGATCTGCTTCGACCTGAAACATATCTTCTTCATATGCTTCATTTTCTTGTAATTTTTGTGATTTGATGCCAGTAGTCTGACACTTAAATTTCTCTTTTTTTCTCTTGTTTTTTGTTTTGAAACCTACAGGAAACATCGTGCCTTCAATAGGGATAAGAAGTGGTGCCACGGTGTATACCTAGTGGACAACAAGCGGTGCCACCACTCTATTTCAGTGGACAAGAGGTGGTTTCTAGGTGGTAATGCTCTGTCAATAACCTCTTGTAAGTGGTTTCAGGTAGGAATTTATCCCTGTGTGATCTCGAAACTTAAAATGTGTTTTCTTTTTCTGAATCTATTTCTAGCTGTATCACTGGTAATTGTACTGTTTATTTGAACTTTGGGATTTTTTCTCGAAAATAAAACTCAATAAAAATAAAATGAGCCAATTTTTTCTCATGGAATCACACCCCCAAACCCCCATAAACCATCAAGCCAGGGGGCACTCCCCCAGACCCCCCTATAGCTCACAAGAGAATTCATGGGTATTTTCAAGAATTGTGATTGATGTTGGTCTTTAAAGCTTCATAGTTGGCTTTGACTAGAACTTGGTTTTGCAAGATCTCTGATTTTTTACTTCTTTAATATTAAAAGAAAAGATTCATTTCAGTTTTTCTTCATTTGTTATACATGATTTTTGTATGTTTTTTCCTTTTTTCAAAAAATTGTGAAAAATTCCATATGAAATTTATTGTAGAGTTTTGTGATTAGTTTATTCTCACTTTAGTTGAAAAATATGAACGCTTTTGTATAAAAGTCGTAACAATATTTTCTTGCTTTTCATTAGAGATCTCACTTATTTTTCAAGTAAAAAAAGAATCTTTTGTTTGTTTCAGTTAGGAACAGATCATATAAGCAACTTTATTTTATTTTTGTGTGGGATTTATTCTTTGTTTCAAAGAAATTGAATCTATCTCTCCCTTCCTTAAGTAGGGCATCTACGAAAAGATAAAGTGAAATTTTGCACAATCATACTATATGGTTTTACCTTTTATGACCTCACCTCATGCATTCACCTAACCGTTCAAGATAAAATTAAGCTCTAGATTAGGTTAAAAATTGTAGCAAGGTGTGATAGGTTAGAGACGTGTTTCAACGTCTTTAAACATAGGAGCTGTCATTTGTTTCCTGCACTACATCCTAGGGATCGTGTGGTTATTCCACGTACCACTGGTATATTGAACAACCTTTTACGTACCATTGAGGTATATCAAAAGGTACTTCACATACTCATATGTAAATCGGAATGCCCCTTTCGAATGGTTGTGCATTAGACAACACTACTACGGAGTGGAGCTCCCATGTACCTTGTGTATATCGAGACACACCTTTAGGAATCATGTGACCATATGAGCATAACCCTTTGGTAGTCCTATCATTGCAATACACCAAGAACAAAATTTGAGGATATTAATAGGCATCTATCATCCAGGTAGTCGGGTATTCATGAAAGGGTTTTTATCAGGAATATTGCACCTTCTGCGGACATAATATGTTCCTCTGGTCTGAATGGTTAAGTTCTAGAACAAATGAGTGAACGACAAAGGATGAAGACCTTCCCTGAACGCTGTAGACACCTGGAATACTACTTCGATCATGAACCTATGTACCTACAAACATGTCAAACATACAAGCACATCAAATCTACCAGAAAATCATCTACATATCCATGCTAGTGACTAAGGAATCTAGAAACATATACATGTGAAATCAAAACAACAGACATGTGGGACAAAAATCAGCTTTGCATTAAAAATGTATGAACAAGCTTACAACCATTTCCTTAGTGTTGACAAGCTCCTCCATGAGACAAACACTTCATCCCCATAAGCTCCAACTTTGCTCTCTATGCTCTCCAATGATTTGGACTAGGTAGTCAATTCAACAACATAACAATACCTCTATAGTTCTCCCCCTCAACTATGGATATCAGCTTGTATTTATAAGGCTCAATGGATAGGGATAGTTGAGAGAATGGTGGGTGAGGTGGCTCCAGTATCCTATCAAGGGGGTCTTGAGCTCAAACTAACCCATAATGATAGGGATAAGGGAGGACACAAGGCTCAAGTTCTAGAAGCCTCAAGAAACTTCTCTTTTTCCCATTTTACCTAGGGTGCCTCTTTTGTTCCCTTATGAAAGAACACTTTAGGTGAGAAACACTTTAAGAAAAAATCCTATATGTGGTGGCACCACTTCTATATAACAGGATACAGGTGGTGCTGAACAAGGTATTTCTCATCAGCCACAGGGTAAGCGCGATGCTAGGTTTTTTCAAGTAGAATTGACAAAAAGAGCAAGTTTCCACTCCAAGTGTTGGGATTAAGGGAAAACATAGGGGTTAAGGATCTCATCACATGATGGTGACTAAATTCAGGTATAATAGAATGACCCCTAAAGCATGAGGCTTCTTGGGATACGATAAGCGAGAGCTTTGAGAGAACAAGTTGTCACTTTGAGGTGAAAATGTCAGCTCGGTTAGAGAATGTCATCAAGTAGTAATCTGTAGTACATCAATACTTTTGACTCATAGACAAATGTAACCAAATCATGGCTGCAGACCAATATAAGGAAGATCCATGAGAGGAATAAATAAGCATGGCTACTAAAATATGGTGTAGATCCATGTGATAGAGGAATCAAACTTGGACATAGCTACCAGACATACAACATAGATCTATGTCATATAGACACAAATTTGAGCATATCCATGACCATACAAATGTGGATCCATGCTAGATATAGAAAACTCCATCGCATCCTGTGGAAAGCAATGAGCGCTAAACAAATACCCAGGGTGTTCGTCTCGTCTTCCACAATGTACGATTCTATGCATGTGATTACAATGATCTAAAGTTGAACATGGTAGAAACCACTTGATTACCGGCCAATGATGTGAACCATTAACAAGTGCGAGGGAGATCACCATTGATGTCAATGATTTTCAAGGTACCCTAGTACAATATACTGAGCGTGAATAGATGTCTTGATGTTGAACACCCAGTCGATTCTATCGATCAAAGATCAATGATGTGAACCTATGTTGAGAGCGAGAGAATCTTTCATTAAGGCATACAGATCTCAAGGTACTAAATTTTGTTTCTAAGACTATTTCCTGGATGATGAGCTCATGTCAATGGGAATAGTCTCGTCGAAGGAGGGACATGATGAGTCCCACATCAACGACACGAAACTCGAAACATAGTTTTGGAATGATGTGAATGAAGTAACCATAATAATGACTCAAAAGTTTTGACATAGAGGCTGTTTTGACTTCAGAGGTAAAAATTCTTCAACTTCCCTTTGAACATCGGGCAGCACGACAAAAGACTTGGCAGCATGACTAGACCAGACAAACACACAGTGTGACGATGGACAATGCATTCTTTTGAAAGAATCAAAGGAGTGACATGACTCATGAAAGTGGATCATCATGGAGATCAGCTGAATACCCAATTGACTGAAATGATATGCAGACAATTTCCATGTTCAAAGGTAATGACAAACTATTGCCATTTATCTGCAAAATTATTCCCTTCTCATTTTCCCCATCATGGTTGATTAGTTCCGCTTTTCGGTTTTACGAGTTCAAAGAGGGTAACAAACACTTGTTATAGCTTGTTCGAAGGCAAGTCCAAACTCATATGTTTTATGAACCTGAGAGAGGAGGGGTTTGTTCCCAAAAGAGGGTCTCTCAATGTTTAATTTAACGAGTGTAATGAAAGTTAACTCAGCATCATTCATGTTTAGAGAGTCTGAATGACCACGAAAGAAGAATCCATAGGGTCCTTTTTCATAAATGGTTCACCTGAACCAAAAAAATGATAACCTACCATTAGATGAATGACACTTCAAGTGATTTTATGAGTATGAAGAAGACAAGTACTCGAAAATCTTTTCATATTTAGGGAGTCTGAAAAGAGTTTAAAGGAGACTCCTCTAGGTCTCTTTTCACAATGAGAGATTTTACGAGCCTGAAAAGAATCAGAAAAGGACTTGGACCTTTGATGCTAAGTTTTGAGAGTGTGACGAAAGTGTCACAATAAACGCTCAAAAGACTTTTTCCATTTTATGGTAGTACGAAAAAGTCAAAATAGAACTCCCAAAACTTTACTGATACCGCTCTTTTATCCTGCAACGACTTGAAAAACAAGTGTTAAATTCTCCAATAACTGACATTAAAGGATTACAACTGATATATTTTGAGTAATAAATGATTTTGAAACAAAACTATAGCATGTCAAACCCTAAAATGTATATAAAATTTAGGTAAATAGTAAAAAATCAGAACATTTTACCATTTACCCATAGTGGAGAGCCTTTGGAGCATTTTCTTGGCCAAATTTTCAGTCGCTGATATTGAGAGCATCCACCATCGGACTTACGCACCTATCAGTTCTAGGTAATAGCATATACCCTACTCTTTCATTTCATGCCTTCAATTTTTATTTTTGGTGGTGTTTTGGGCTTATTAGGCAAGCCCTAAAACCATGGAAGAGGGCATCGCTCTTATCCCTTGTAGGATAAGCGGCACCCCACTAGAACCATGCCAAAAACACTGCACATAGGTGGTGTCACTACCTGTCGTCAATGGGACACAGGCGGTGCCGACCGTGGATAAATATAAATGTATGCACAAGAAAAACTACCTCATTTTTGAGGATTTGAATGATTAAAAATCCTTCTAATTGATCTTGTGATGGTTTTTGACAGGTTCTTATTGATAAAAAATGGTCATATGGAAAGAGAGGAAAAATGACAATGACGATACCTTTTCTGAATGAGATGCGGGTTGTATAGCCGCGTTGAGAGACTATGGACTCTTGAAGTTCTTCCACACACCCAGTATGGTATCACATGAGCGACTACTAGAACATATACTCTAGATGTGGAATCCGAAGCAACAATATTTCAAGGTTGGTGCTCATATATTGACAGTTGAAGTATAGGACATCTACTTCTTGATAGGCCTATTGAGATGGGGTGCTCCCATCTCTTTGACTAGTTCCTGTGGAGGGGACATTACTACTCAAGAGTTGATAGACTGCCATTGCATTCCTAGGACTAGGACATCGGGGAAGAAAATTCCCATAAAAGTAGTGGTGGATGGCCCTCTACAGATAGTGTTGTTTACCATGCAGAGAGTGGCAGGAAGCCAAGGAGTACACCAGGAATCTAGAGCGCATATGATCTACGCCATAGAGGCCATTTCGCCCATAGTTTTCAACAGGGTGGAAGCTCTACTTCCAATCTTCAAGGATCAGCTGATGAAGTGTTGCAGGGGGAGATGAAGCAATTTAGTTTTGGTTCCATTCTAGCTTGCTTATTTTTTGAGTGGGTTCCATAGATGAGACCCCAAGTGGTCTTTACAGATTTGAGGGCACAGGACCCTTGCATGCAGAGGTGGGTCCAGATTATGGCCCGTACTGGAGAAGGTAGAGGCAAGGTAAAGTTCGGTGACCCGTTCTTTTGATGGTTGAGAGATCAGCTCCTCATGGTGGAGGACTATGCATATCCAGGAACTGACTTCAGTGGTGACCCTGACCCATGGGGGCTTCATTTGTTGACCAATATCCTATCACGTTAGTTCATATTGTGGGTTTTAAAATTATAAAAAATTGAACCAATATATTGTAGGTATTGGGGGGATGAGGGGTTTAAGGTGGGGGTGGGTAGGGTGGTTTATAAGGATTGAGGTATAAAATGGGGTGGGGAGGAGGTTTTAAGTATTGGGAGGGGGTTTCAACAAAAAGAGTTTGGGTCAATATCTCTCGAAATTAAGGGAATTCTTTAATATCCCATGATCGCACGTGCTATGTGAGAGGTTCACTAAGTGAATTCCCTGTGCCCTGACCTACCACTCCCACCTGGTGGATAGTGAGGTGATATCAGTAAGAAAAAAAACCCTAAAATGGAAATAGTGTTTTTATATTTTGATGTTTTATATTTTTTATGTTTGGTAATGAGACATGAAGGTTTTCATGCAGACGTCAGAGCAACACGACCTAGGGGAGCCTCCCCATTGGATAGGGGAGCTGGAGGAGAACCTAGAGAGGTTGACTCTAGACATCCCAGACGCCTCGATCGATGACCTCCCACTCAAGTATTAGAGGCCTATAGCGGGAGTACTAGGTTGTCCAGCAGACTGCTACGTAGAGTAGTACGGGCAGTGATGTGTTACCACGAGCATCACTAGATGATGAGTGCATGATGTATCCACTGAAAGCTGATAGATAGCTTCAGGAATTTTGTATGATGATTTTTTACCTGAAAGCCTACGTGCTTCAGATGAGGTCTCGTGACCTATTTTTTGTAAAACATGTTCATATATATATATATATATATATATATATATATATATATACAGACTTCTACTTGGTGTTTATACATCTCAAATGGTGAATGTATTTTACATGAGTTTTATGTGTCTTTTATAGTTTATTTACAATGAACCATGTTTTATTTTCATGTAATGAATGGGCAATATGCCAGTCTAGGATATAATTTGCCAATGATTCAGCAACTGCATTATGTTCCCTAGGGATATGCCTATAGGTGATAGTTTCAAATGACCTTTGTAACAAATGTACCCTCCAAAAGAGATGGAGAAGCACAAGATTCATAATTGTATAGACATGGTTTACATGGCAAACCATAAGTTGTGATTCCATCAAGACTACCAAGTTGTGAACATCTTGGGAGGCAACTTCAGTCAGAAGACCTGTTATCTCCCAAAATAAATTTATTTTGATTGTATGAAGAATTTGACTCATGCGATGAAGGATATGAATATCACTAACAGTTTGAAAGCCTCTATTTTTTTATTTAGGTAAAAATTTCACAAGTTGTAGCTTTTGGTGGCTTGGGAAAGGATCAGAACATCTCATTAGCCACCGAAAGTTGGAAGATAAATAACAGGTGGAAAACCCCATCGGAGGTTAAGTGTATTGCTAAATTTTTTACTGCCATCGAAACATTTTTAAATAGTGATCGGAGGTGTAGTCCTCTAGTATGCCAACGTTTCAAATTTTTAGTCGGCTACTGCGCCGCCACTGCGGAGAATTTAGTGTTTTAAAGTTTCGATGGTTAGTGGTTTAAAGTGCTTATGGTTAGTGTTTTGGGGTTCCAATTGCCGATGGTGAGAAGATTAGTTTGTTTCACCTCCGAAACAACAATAATGTTCATATTTAAAGTTTTGATGGTTAGTGGCTTGAGCTTTTGATTTTCGATCGTGAACCTAGTGGTTTAGAGCTTTGACACTATAGCAGCATTCAGACAAGAAGTTCCAACATGTTAATGATTACAGCTTTCGATCGCCGATGAGCTAGTGATGGAAAGCACTGATACGTTGAGACTTGGGGCGTCGATGGGCTAGAACACAGAGCTTCCGATTGCCGATAAAGAAACCGTCGCGACGTTAGTCATTTGAGGCTCCGAAACAATGGTGGTATAGAGAACTAAAGCTCTGATTCAAACTTCTACTGACCTCCGATAGCGATAAAGCAAAATCTCCGATAGTTAAAAATATAAAGTTTTGAAAACAATTAAAACAAAGGTGATGTCGCGCATTGGTGAATAACAAGACTGCCCATCGATAGCATAGAGGACTAATGTCCCGATTCCTTCGTCAAAATTAGTTCATTTCACCTCTGAAACAGTGGTAGCATTCTGGTCTAAGGTGTCGATGGGCTAGAAGACAGGGCTTCCGATCATCGACCGCGGAAACAAGGTAGAAAACTCTGGTGTATTAAAGAAGAAAGGTCACTTAAGTTAAGCACTAAAACACTGGTTTTTGGCGGCAATTTTACACTGAACCAACAGTGGTGATTATCAGAAACTACTTCAGTTATTAAAAGTTCACTCAGTCAACTAGATCTTCATAATATAGACAAATATTTAGTAAGGGTTTGAAGCCCTAATATAAGAAAACTATCACTTTCGAGAATTTTTTTATGTAAACAGATCGAATTTTCAAGATCTGTCATTTTTGTAGAAGGCTATAAATCCCATGATTGATTTTATAATAAAGGTTCAACTTTTGGGGATTTATGAGCCAATAACGCTTTTAAGCTTCTCATTTTACTTATTCATGATATAAGCTCTTTTGTTGTGATATGTTCATCCATCATCTCTTTCTTTACTGTAAACGAGTGATTTTTATGCATGTCTTGGGAGTGGAAAGGTTATATAGGTCGACTGAATTGATCCATATCAGAAAACCCTAAAAACATTTTAAGTTACCAGGAATCCTTGAGATACAACCTAGAGGAGTTTCCTGGAGTGATAACAAACTGGTGCCGTTGCCGGGTAGAGGAGATTGAAGCTCAGCTTCCTTGGGAGACGACATAAATCCATGCTTTGATGATAGACAAAGCTTGGACATTATTATGGTTGTAACCATCTATCTGATGACTCCATTGATATAAGGTGGCTTCAAGAATACCAAGTACCAGAGAAAACCCAAAGGGGCCACCAGCAACACCTGTTTCAGATACATAAGAAATTTTGAGGAAAGCTAGGGGTTTACTAAGATAGACCAGCAATACTGCACAAAAATCTACATCAGGTATTTCAAGAAATCTTTCAGCTATTATTTCTTCTGATGAAACTCATAATTCCCAGGAATTTTTAGATACATCAGAAAAATCTAGGGGTTGGGCATCTTCAAGCACTACTGCTTGTGAAGATCCAATCCTTGGTGACACCACTGGGATAAGTATACCACCACCTTCTCAGCAATTATCTTCATCAGTGCTACCTTCCACAACCCTGTCCATACCCACTTCCAATATGGATGCCACTCAATTGACCAAGATGGAAAGGATTCTGGTAGCTAGGTATGCACCCTTAATTCTGCCAAATCCTCTCACAGCCATGCCTACTGGGGATTATCTTAAGTATATGCCTAAGTTTACAGGGGAAGGGGATTTCACTGCTGAAGAACATATAGAGGATTTTTACAGCTATGATGAAAATATTAACATAGAACAAGATGTATGGACCAGGGTTTTTGTGCAAAGCCTAGATGGCCAGGCTAGGAAGTGGTTTAAGGAACTGCCTGCCAGATCCGTGGCAGGCATAGAGGCTTTAGATGACATTTTACTAAAGCATTAGGGAGAAAGGAGGGACCACCTCTACTATATCACAGAATTCAGCAACCTGAAAAGAGAAAATGGGGAGTCTGTCTCCAACTTTACCAAGAGATTCAACAATATGTACAGCAAGATCCCTACAGAAATTAAGCCCACTGATACCTCAGCTAGGATAACTTATGAAAATTCCTTTGAATTCAAATTTTGCTTACTTCTCAGAGAAAGGAGGTCTGTTTCCTTATCACTCATGCAGGATGCTGCCCTAGAAGTAGAGTCAAATATTCTGGCATCTTAGAAGGTCAAAGGGAAGATAGACAGGAAAAAGCAACCAACAAACTATAGTGGGGCTTCAGCATTAGAGAACAAGATTGACAAAATAACCATACTGTTAGATAACCTGACTGCTGAAATGTCTAAATTGAAGGACCAAGGACATCTACCAGTGAGGGGTAAAGGGCTAAGTGACTTTGCTCCTCGAAACCCAAATTTTGTTCCTTATAGAAGAGGATACCCCGCAGTTCAGATTCTCAGAAGGGAGAGAAATCAAGGGGAAGATCAAAGGATAAGAGCTCCATTTCAAAATGATGTATTAGAAGAAGAGCCAGAATTCATTGAAGAAGAAGAAGAAGATGAATATAATATCCACTACATGGAGGATGAGGTGGACTATTCTTTTCTGACATAGGTAGAATATGAGGAAGCCCTGATTGATGAGCAGATCACTGAAGAGGCTGTCCATCCGGCTGATGGTCAAGGAGGTTACCAACTGAGGTCTAGGCTAGTTTCTTCCCTCAAGAAGAATGTTGTACCTGTCAAGCAGCCTGCTACACCAGCTAGAAAGGTTGTTGTTTTACCAAAGAAAGTGGTTGTCCCATCCAAAGAATTGCATAAACCAGCACCTTCAGCCACACCTAATCAAGTCCAACTCAAACCTACAACTCCTGGGGTAAGGTTTCTAGATAGGCTGCATTATTTCTTCAACCTCGAGTCTGAAATTCAAAAATTGAAAATCCCTTTCCCTTTAATTGAGCTAATGAAAAATGATGCATTCAAAACCTCAATTCTGAATTCCCTTCATCCCAAGGTGCACATTGACACTGAATTTGTGAACCTGCAAGATGACAAGCTTGTTGTAACCCTGGGCCCCATGATTGAAGACCTAAATGACTCATGCCCACCATTCTATATATCCTTGAACATCCATGATAAAATACTCCATAACTGTCTACTGGATTCAGGAGCCTCTCATAACCTAATGCCAAAGGTTGTGATGGATGAGATTGGCCTCAGCCTCACCAAGCCCTACCATGATTTATTCTCCTTTGACTCCAGGAAGGTCAAGTGCTTGGGCCTCATCAAAGACCTCGTTGTAAAATTAACATAGCTACCTTCAAAAAGCGTAATGATGGACATTGTAGTGGCCGATATTCCTCCAAAATTCGGCCTCTTGTTGTCTCGATCATGGAGCAAAATACTAGGTGGCACCCTTTAGATGGATCTCACATACGCCACCATTCCCATGTTTGTAGGAGAAACTAAGAGACTATATAGGGAAAATTAGCTAGCATACATTATAAGCAAGGAGAGCCGCTTAGTAAATCACCCCATCTATGCGGTGGACACCGATTTTGGGTCTTGCATTTTGCAAATAGATGATAATCAGCAGACATCAGTTCAGCTCACTGAGCCCACCCGTCAGCAGCCTAAAGAAGTCACGACAGTGATATGGACCATGTATTTTGATGGGGCTAGTGCTCAAAGCTCAGCAGGCACAGGTGCAGTATTGATCTCCCCATATAAGGAAAACATTCATTTATCTTATAAGATTGATTTCAAAACCACTAACAATGTAGCAGAATATGAAGCCTTGCTGCTAGGAGTTAAAGATGCCAAGGAGATGGGGATCATGTACATGAATATTTTTGGAGACACAGACCTCATCATACAGCAGGTCAATAACACTTTTTAGACAAAAAATATCATATTGAAGGTACAGGGACGAGGTATGGAAACTCAGAGACTCCTTTATGTTTTTTGAACTATCATATATTCCTAGGGATTTGAATCACCTGGCTGATTCCCTAGCCGTATTTGCAAGTCTGTTTGTTCCTCCTTTACCCCCTAAGCTCAGCTATGATGTTCAGGTCAAGTACAAACCCTCTCTACCAAACAATGTAAAATTTTGGAGGGTGTTTGAAAATGATGAGGAGCTTAGTAAATTCCTTCAGTTAGTAGATGAATTCTCTGACATACACATAGACTAGGAAAACCTTAACATGGAGGAATCCAAACAGCTCAAGTTAAAAGATAAAGTGACTGAGTAGAATATTGTCCAATTTCCCAGGAACTACATACCCCGAGGTCTAGTACCATTGGAAGAACTATTTGATTACAATGACATCCCTTTCAAGCCTGCCAAAAGGGAGCTAGATCCTGCTATCCAAGAGAAAAAAATAGGCAGCCAAAGCCATCCAAAATTGATAAATCTATCCAGTAGGCTAACTGCTGGACAGAAGTCTGAATTTTGCAGCTTGATAAAAGAGTTTACTGATGTCTTTGCATGGGAGTATAGTGACCTAAAAACATATGACACCAACATCATCTAGCACAAGATTCCTTTGGAGAAGGACACCATTCCTTTCAAACATAAGCTGAGACCCATTAGCCCTATTCTATTACTAGTGATTGAGAAAGAGATCCAAAAACTCCTTAAAGCCAAGATCATAATCCCCCTCAGGTATTCTGAGTGGATTGCAAATCTAGTAGTGATAAGAACGAAAAATGGATAAATCAGGTTGTGTGTTGATTTTAGAAACCTGAACAAGTGTTCCAAAAAAGACAACTGTCCACTTCCCAAGATGGAACATCTACTGCAAAAAGTCTCAGGGGCCAGGGTCATGTCCTTCCTTGATGGCTTCTCTAGATACAACCAAGTTGCTGTGCACCTAGATGACCAAGAGAAGACTGCCTTTACCACCCCTCGGGGCACCTTCATGTATGCTAAAATGCCATTTGGGCTAATGAATGATGGGGATACTTTTCAGAGAGCTATGGACCTAGCTTTTGTAGGGATAAAAGATAAATTTGTGCTGATATATTTGGATGACTTAACAGTTTACTCTTACAGCCATCATGACCACTTGTAGCATTTAAGGAAGGTATTTCTGAAGTGCAGAAGGTATGGAATATCACTGAACCCCAAGAAGTCCTAGTTTGCACTTAATGAAGGAAAGCGCCTAGGCCACATAGTCTCAGTTGAAGGTGTAAAGATCGATCCAATGAGGGTGGAAGCAATAAAAAAACTGTCAATACCAAGGTCAAAAAGAGACATTCAATCCTTTTTAGGAAGATAAACTTTGTTAGAATGTTTATTCCAAATTTCTCTGAGCTGGTAAAGCATATAACAGTCGTACTAAAAAGGGATGCAGAAATAAAGTGGACTGACCAAGCAAGAAACTCTTTTGAAGACATTAAGAAAGCTGTCATGGAGGCCCCAACCCTGATTAGTCCGGACTACACCAAGGTTTTTTACATTTTATCTTTTGCATCTTATGACATAGTGGCAGCTGTACTATTACAAAAGAATGATGAAGGTCTTGATCATCCAATTTCTTTCTTCAACAGAACCCTGAGAGATGCTGAGCTAAAGCATGACCCAATTGAGAAATAGGCTTATGCTCTCATAAAATCTTTGAAGACTTTCAGAATCTACATTCTCCATGCAAAGTTCATTGCATATGTCCCTTCAGCTACTGTGAAATATGTTTTGACTCAGCCTGACATTGATGGGAAGAGAGCTAAGTGGATTTCCAAACTCATTGAGTTTGATGTAGAGGTGAAACGCACCAAGCTGGTAAGGGGATTAGGTCTGGCCAAACTCATGTCCAAAAAAAACTATGAACTGCTGGGAATAAATTTCACATGTGTCATATCAGCAAAGGTGCAGACTATGGTAGCAGCAGAAACAGAAGTAAATCAAGATCAGAATATTAGTCCATCAGTAGCTGAGAACATATCTTCATGTGAGTGGTATTCAGGTATCATTCAATTTTTGCAAAAATTAGAATTTTCTCTTGATCTCACTCCTAACCAAGCACGATATCTTAAGTTGAAATCTGTTAATTTTTGCATAATTTCAAACAGTTGTACTGTAAAGATCAGTATGGAATTTTGTTAAGGTGTCTAGATAAAGAGGAAGTAGGATAGGTCATGCATCACTTTCATTCCAGTACATGTGGAGGACACCACTACTGGAAAACCACAGCCCACAAGATCTTAAGAGAAGGATACTATTGGCCAGTCCTCTTTGCTGATGTATGCACTTTTGTAAGGGCCTATGACCAATGTCAAATATTTATAGGGAAGCAGCAGCTCAAATCCTTTCCCCTTAGGCCTGTTACAGTGAATGGGCCTTTCCAGCAATGGGGTCTAGATTTCATAGGTGAAATAAATCCATCTTACAGTGGACAGCATAAATGGATCTTAGTAGCCACTGACTACTTTACCAAATGGAAAGAAGCAGTTCCCACCAGAAATGCCACTCATCAAGTCATCATGAGATTTTTATATGAGAACATCTTCAATAGGTTTGGTTGCCCAGTAAGGTTAGTAACTGATGATGCACCAGATTTTAAGGCTACGGAATTAGTTAAAATGTGTGAATCAATGGGTATTCAACTGGTGCATTCCACATCCTATTACCCACAAGGCAATGGCCTGGCTGAGTCATCCAACAAAAGCTTAGTTAGAATCATTAGGAAACTGCTAGAGACAAATCAGAAAAGCTTGGATTCAAAGCTTAAGTTTTCTTTATGGGCTGATAGGGTAACAGACAAAAGATCCATAGGGACTTCTCCATTCAAACTAGTTTATGGCACTGAGGCCATCTTTCCTATCCAGCTCATCCTTCCAGTGGAAAAGTTCTTTCAGGAAGAGGAGGATGAACCAAATGATATGGTAAGAAGGATGATGGATTTGGTAGAATTACAGCAAATAAGGGAACAATTTGTAGGAAAATCAGAAGCTCATCAATAGAGGATAAAGGGCATGTTTGACAAAAGAGCAAAGGTAGACAACTTCCAGGTCAGAGATTGGGTCCTCAAGTGGGATGCTGTCAGAAAGGAAAAGGGGAAACATGGAAAATTTGACTCTTTGTGGATTGGCCCTTTTTTGATAGCCCAGGTACATAAGAATAACACCTTCAAATTGCAGAGTCTGGAAGGTGAAGAGGTATTTGATAGTCCAGTAAATGGGCGGTTCTTGAAGCTCTATTTTATTGAGGCTCTGAGGCCTTATGATAGTAAATTAGTATATAGTAGGTTGTTTTGCTTTTAGAATAAACTCCATGCCCAATGGAACAATAAAGGATTGTGTTAGGTTAATTAGTTTCTTGTAGGGAAAGGCATTTTGGTCTAGGGTTCTTGGGACCTCACAGGGAGGTTCCCATCCCCAAGCAGCAGCCAAATGTTATCTCCCAAAATAAATTTATTTTGATAGTATGAAGAATTTGAATCATGTGATGAAGGATATGAATATCACTGACAGTTTGAAAGCCTCTGTTTTTTATTTGGGTAAAAATTTCACAAGTTGTAGCTTTCGGTGGCTTGGCTAAGGATCAGAACATCTCATTAGCCACCGAAAGTTGGAAGATAAATAACAGGTGGAAAAACCCACCGGTGTTTAGGCGTATTGCTAAAAATGTTACTGCCATCAAAACATTTTTAAATAGTGATCGGAGGTGTAGTCCTCTATTACGCTGACATTTCATATTTTTAGTTGGCTACAACACTACCACTACGGAGAATTTAGTGGTTTAAAATTCTGATGGTTAGTGGTTTAAAGTGCCGATGGTTAGTGGTTTGGGGTTCCAATCACCGATGCTGAGAATATTAGTTTGTTTCACCTCCGAAATAGTGGCAGTGCTTATGTTTAAAGTTACGATGGTTAGTGGCTTGAGCTTCCGATTTCCGATCACGAAGCTAGTGGTTTAGAGCTCTGACACTGCGACAACATTTAGACAAGAAGTTCCAACACGTTAATGATTATAGCTTTCGAACGTCGATGAGCTAGTGATGGAAAGCACCAATACATTGAGACTTGGGGTGCCAATGGGCTAGAAGATAGAGCTTCTGATCGTTGATGAAGAAATTGTCACGACATTAGTCATTTGAGGCTCTGAAACAACGATGCTATAGAGAACTAAAGCTCCGATTCAAACTTCTACTGACCTCCGATAGCGATAAAGCAAAATCGCTGACAGTTAAAAAATATAAAGTTTTAAAAACAAATAAAACAAAAGTGATGTCATGCATCGGCGAATAACAATACTGCCCATAGGCGGCATAGAGGACTAATGTCCCAATTCCTTCATCAAAATTAGTTCATTTCACCTCCAAAACAATGGTAGTGTTTTGGTCTAAGGTGCCGATGGGATAGAAGATAGGGCTTCCGATCAGCAACCAGGGAAACAAGGTAGAAAACTCCAACGGATTAAACAAGAAAGGTCACTTAAGTTAACCGCTGAAACACTGGTTTTTGGTGACAATTTTACACTGAACTAGTAGTGGTGATTATCAGCGACTACTTCATTTATTAAAAGTTTGCTCAGTGAACTAGATCTTCACAATAGATAGACAAATAGTTAGCAAGGGTTTGAAGCCCTAATCTGAGAAAACTATGACTTTCAAGTTTTTTTTGTGTAAACAGATCAGATTTTCAGGATCTGTCATTTTTGTAGAAGTCTATAAAGCCCATGATTGACTTTATAATAAAGGTTCAACTTCGGGAATTTATGAGCCAATAACGCTTTCAATATTCTCATTTTACTTATTCATGATATAAGCTCTTTTGTTTTGATATGTTTAGCCATCATCTCTTTCTTTACTGTATTTATGCCTAAATGTGTATTTAGGTCATTTTCAGATTGACTAAAAAGATGATAGCTATCATCCTATTGGTTTATTAATTCTATTTGATTTATAAATACAATCCTCATCAGGATTTAGCCATTTATATGCATGTGCTTTGTATGTAAGTCTGCCATCCTGGTGAGTTCTCCATCCCTGCACCTTATTGTTGAATTTCTGAGCAATTGCAACTAAAAGCCTTGTAAACGAGTGAGTTTTATGCATGTCTTGAGAGTGGAATGGTTATATAGGTTGAATGACTTGATCCATATCAGAAAACCCTAAAAACATTTTAAGTTACCAGGCATCCTCGAGATACAACCTAGAGGAGTTTCCTGGAGTGATAACAACACCTATGACTACTCGATACTCGATGATGTTGTTGGTAGCGGGGCCAATACAAACTGCTCCTGAACTAACCAAATTGTAAGCTGGGGAATAGAGAACCCAAGCAACTGAGGCAAGATTCAAGGTGTGGTGGCAAGCACCATGAGCGAAGCCATAGAAATCCATATTCTCTGCATGACCAAAACATGGTATAAACAGATACATACACTAAACTCAAAACCATATTGAAAATACTTAAGCACATTGAAAGTCAAGTAATATACATATATACAAGATACTATCCAAGAGAGATCTATGCATAGTACCTATTCAGGTACAACCCATTGCGAGGTTGTCCTAAGGGGATTCCATCATATTCCATGAGCTTGTAGGCCCCTTTCTCTAAAACTTTGGAAATGACGAAAGGGCTGTACCACATGGATTCAAACTTTTATTTCCCTAGTTTGTCATATCTCTGATCATAAGTCAAAAATAGGTCACCGTAAGGGTAAAGGCACGAGGTTGGACATGCTTCTCATACTGCACCTTGAAACATTTCTTGTGTGCCTCATTAGCTAACACAACATCTATTCTAGTTTCGTCAAGGTTATTCAAGTATAAAAATATCTCTTCCTCTGCAGAAGTGTCTGGGAGAAGTTCGACGACAAGTTTCAAGGATGGAATTTGACATTGAATCGGCAAGACATCTTTGAGTCCATAGACAAGCTGGAAAGGTGTGAAACTAGTATCTATTTTCACCGAAGTCCTGTAAGCCCAAAGAACAGAGAAAAGGATATGGTGCTATTTGGATTTATGGTCTCCAACCATCCGATGAAGCATTGTTTTCAGAACTTTGTTAGCTTGAGGATAATAGAGCATAGATTTTTCATGATGAAAACCTAGCTTGGCACTTAGTTCCTCCATCATTTGATTACAGAAATGTGATCTGTGATCAGTAACTACGGACTGTGGGACTCCGAATCTAGCTATCACATGATTGAACAAGAAGAGAGCAGCAGTCTTACCATCCTTTGCATATGTTGGAATGACCTCATCCAAATTTGTAAAATAGTCAACGGCTATGATGATGTAACCATGCCCCTTGGCTAAGGTAGGCTTACAATGCATATAATCAATCCCCCATTTGTTGAAAGGGCCAATGACAATGACGGGGTGTAGCGGAGTAGGATGAGTGCACTTTTTCGGATAAAAATGTTGACAGGGTGGGCATTTCTTAACATCCTCATGACAATATTTAAAGACTGAAGGCCAGAAATAGCCAACATGGAGGATTTTCTAGGCCGTATCCATCCCAGATAAATGACCGCCACATGCTCTAGAGTGACAATCATTCATCACTTGTTCAGCTTCCTCGTGGGTAAGGCATCGCCGAAGAACGAAATTGATACCATGTCTATACAAAGTGTCATTCAAGATGAGGTAGTATTTTGTGTGGTGATGGATACGACGATGATCGTCACGGGATAGAGTTGGCTGAAATCTCTATTTCTAGAGATAAATGAGAAAATATCCATACCATGGGTTAGTAGTGCTTATCAAGAACATGAATTCATCCTAGAATGAATCACTAGGCTCAGATTCTGTTGAAGCACAGGGAAGATCACACATGAGCTCATTAAATACCAAGGATTTCTTTGATGTGGCTTTGGAAAATTCCATATCAAACTCTTGGAGTATGACTATCCATCAGGAGTACTTTCCCCCGAGCACCGAACGAGTCAGGATGTAATACATAGGGTTTTGGTCTGCCAATACGGTGGTTGTGCGGAGCAAAATGTAGTGATGAAATTTTTGAACAGCAATGACTGTAGCCAATGCTAATTTCTCCATGCATGAATATCAAGTTTCGGAATCGATGAGATTCTTGCTAGCATAGTAAATCATGTGCTCCTAACCGTCGATATTCTCCTGCACCAAAACCATAGCGATGGTAGTCGTGGAGGCAGCAATGTTATAGAGAAAATCCTTTGAATAATATGGGGGGTGTATCATGGGTGAATGAGCCAGAGCATGTTTGAGATTGTCAAAGGCGCATTGGGCTTGGTCATCCCAAAAGAACGTAGTGTCCTTCTTAAGGAGATGCATATAGCCATATGTTTTCTCTGCAAAATTGCACACGAAACGGTGGGGAAAGTTTTCCTTCCCTTGCAAACTTTGGAGTTATAGAAGGTTGGTTGGCGCTGGTAGAGCTAAATTAGCTGCAATTTTCAATGGATCTATTTGGATGCCATCCTTTGAAACCACAAAACCTAGCAGGCGTCCTGTCTCAACACAGAAAATACATTTATGAGGATTGAGTCGTATGTTATAATGACGTCATCTCAGGAAAATGTCTCTAAGATGACTAGGGTTGTCCTCCTGTCGTTGTGAATGAGCAGGGAGGTTGTCAAGGTACGATTCAACAATATGTTTTATATCGTGAAATGCATAGGACATAGCGCCCTGGAAAGTGGCTCCAGCATTTTTTAGGCCAAATGGAAACTTCCTATATGCAAAGGTTCCCCATGGGAAAATGAATGCCCTATTGTGCTGATCGATGGGTAAAATATCAATCTTATTATAACCCAAAAAACCATCCATATAGGAGAAGATGACACTTCTGGCATATTTGTCGATAATATAGTCGATATGTGGAGTGGGAAAGTTGTCTTTGGGACAAGCTTTGTTCAAATCGATGCAGACTCTAATGGTGCCCTATTTTTATTGACAGGGACGACGTTCAATACCGATTCCGTCAGGGGTATAGGATAAATAAAACCTACTTTGAGAAATTTCTCTATTTCAGCTTTGATAGCTGCGACTTTTTGTGGATGGACTTGCCTTAGTTTTTTCCTGACAGGTTTAGCAGTGGGATAGGTTTTTATTTCATGGACCATAATGGATGGGTCTATCTCTGGCATTTCTTCATAAGACCAGGAAAAAATATCATGGAATTCTTTGAAAAGTGCTTTGTATGCTTCAGATTATTTTGCTGAGCAGTTCTGCCCAACATGAACATGCTCAAGGGTACCAGGCTTTGCTGATATGTCAATTGGATTTGTTTGAGTAATGTTGCATAGGTTTCCTTCAGAATCTGGGTCTTGCAACAATATAGGAGTTTGAGGTGTGTTGACAATATTAGTGGAAAAAAGGTATGCAAAATCATGGTCTACCGAACTGGTGTTGGGGAGGAACGAGGATGTATGATGATTATCCTCCCATATAGTCTCATTCGTACTCATGATCTCCATAATGGACTCATCAGAAGGAAAAGTATCAAAGAGATAATCCAGAATAGGAAGAGAGGGTTCTAACCATTAGGGTAGGTGGTAAGGGTCCGAAGCCATCAGATGAAGCTCATCACTGTGGTCATTGAAAAGGGTTTGAATAACATTGTACATTTCTTCATGTGGGCTCAACGAGGTGGATTCAACAATTTGTTTTCCCTCTGGTTCATAATGAAATGATGAAATCATATTTATTGTTGTCATGTCTGCGTTAGGATGAGTGGATGAAAAAATCCCAATAAGGGATGAATCCTTAAACATGCCTACCCCAATAGAGTGGTAAGGAGGAGGGGACCGACCTAACATAGGGATGTTATTAGCCGTAGAGGTAGTAACATCTGGCGTATAGAAATCGAGCTGGTCAATGGTGACAATTAGCCCTAGATGCAGAAATTGGACAGTTCGAAATACCGTCGAAGCGACAACAGTCATGGCGTAAAACCAATTTCTTCCTAGAAGGAGGTTGTAATCTAGCGGGGCATCGACTACTTCCCCTTGAATAGAAACAACTTTTCCCCCAAGCTAGATTGAAAGGGATGATATGAGACCATGGGGCTAGAAACCTCATTCATTAAATGATTTCAGAGTCGTAGGTGATGTTACAAGCTTGGGAGAGCCAATAGCTTTCCAACAAGACAGGGACAAAACCGAAGTTGAAGCTCCTTTGTCTAAGATAGTTCTAAAGACCTTCTTTCTGACTACTTTTGTTATGATTTGGAAAGCAAGTTTGTGAGGTAGTCTAGACTTATAGTTCTTGACATTGAAATTGATCAAATTAGTATTGTCTGGGTCTAAATCTTCTAACGTAGTTAACAAGTTTTTGTGCTGTGTAGGACAACTTTGGAGTACTTCCAAGGTAGACATTACACATGGTGCCTGAGCAAGATCTTCAACTACATTATAAAATTGAGTAGCTCAGGCATTAGGGTTAAAAACATCCTTCCTAAGAGTACTCTTGGGTGGACACAAAATCATGTTGAGATTAGGCTTCTCGATGGTTAGGGGAACAATAGACGAGGAATTGGTAGAACTAGTCGAGGTAGCTTTTCCTGAATAAGAATTGTCTTCTTTCTTGTCTACGGGTTTGTCATAATTCTGACTTCGAGTTTTAAAACTAATAGTATCCAAGGATATCATGCAAATTTACTATGAAGAACTAGAGTTTCCATGATTAGACATGTGGTTGAGAGGGAAAAGGATCCATGAGAATTGTGGGTGTGGGATTAGTTTTCAAGAATTGGGTGATTTTGTCATGATGAGGATATTCTTTCGTGAAATGGTTACCTCCACATAGCAAACATGGATATTTTGCTTTTCTTTTCCCTTTATTGTTCTCATTGGTGGTTGGTTTTGGATTCTCCTGTTGGTTTCTAGGTTTTTTTTTTAATATGTACCTTTCTTTTTATTGTTGCCAAGAGTTTGACTAATCTGAATGGAATTGACCTCAGTGGAAACCTTGGGAGTTGAAGGAGTGGGGGTGGAAGTTTGGGGTTGCTTGGCATGTTTTTCTACCAACGGGGAATGGATTGAACCAACAATCCCATCAACAGGAGTTTCTATTGGTGGCTTGGTAGGATCGGTGCTTGGGCGAGGAGCTTGAGGGATCAAGTCATTTAATGTTCTATACTGGGAATGGAATAAGTCTAGATATTGGGCTCAAGTAATGGCCTTCTCTTCAGTAAGGACACCACCCATAGCCACATCTTGGGAAATTAGAGGCAACAAATATTTAGTAAACCAATCAGCTAGCAACTGATCTGGTATAGGAGCCTTAATAAGTCTTCTCCACCTTCTCCACTCATGGATATGATTGGATATGTGGGTGGAGGTGTTCTATCATAGAGAAGTAAAGAGATCTGTACTTGTTTCATAATGGATAGGAAGCTGAAAGTGTGTAAGAAACATAGTTGCCAACGAGCCAAAATCCACAAACGAATGTTGCGGAAGTTCAATGTACCATTTCGCGGCAGTATCGGTCAAAATTCACTGAAAGAGTCTTAAATGAAATGAATCATCCATAAGAGAGTTTGAAGAACACCACAAATGGAATTTCATGACATGGTTTTTTGAATCATCTCCCTGCTCCCCATCAAACTTTGGAATGTCTGATGGTAACTTTACTGGAATGGTAGGCCACGAGGGGTTATGTCGAATGGGATCATTAATAAAATTGGACAAATCAGGCAAGTCCAAAGTTTCTAGGAAAGTTAACTGACGATTAGGTTGCACATATTGGTAATATTGATATGGCATATAAGTACCAGTAGGATTGTAAGTAGACTGATAGACAAGTTGTTGTGATGAAGAACTGCCGAAAGATCAACCATCAGGGGGTTGATTTCTGGGATCAAGACCGTTAGGACCATCGATGCCTTCAGGAGGAGGACCACCAGGGCCTCTGGGACCACATTTTATACCAAAATCCTATCATCATCATGTGATAATACCTTTGACATACCTATTTTCCCTTTATCCCATCACTTGGAGTGGAAACCCATGTTGATTGTCAATCTTTCATAAAAAGACTCAGCACCATGCTTTCCCCTTTATCCATGAGTAGTACCTTGCTCGCACCACATGTTCCTTGTTATCCATAAGCAGTGCCACCACTTATAGCCCTTGTTCCATAAGAATTTCTTACCTAAACCTCTCTGTCATAGAAGGAGAAAAGCGGTACCCTAGGTAAAATGGGAAAAAGAGAAGATTCTCGAGGCTTCTAGATCATGAGCCTCGTGTCCTCCATTATCCCTATCATTGTGGGTTAGTTGAGCTCAAGACCCCTCATCCTAGGATCTTAGAGGCCACCTCATCCACAAATCTCTCAACCATTTCTATCCATTGAGCCTTATAAATACAAGCTCATATCCATGGTTGAGGGGGGAACCATTGAGGTATTGTTATGATGTTGGATTGACCACTTGGCCCAAGCCATTGAAGAGCATAGAGAGCAAAGTTGGAGCTTATGGGGATGAAAGTGTTTGGTTTCATGGAGATGCATGTCAACACTAAGGATTAATTGGTTGTAAACTTCTCCATTTTAATGTTAATGCAAAGCTGATTTCCATCCCACTTTACTGTTGTTGTTTGATTTCACATGTAAATGTTGTTGGATTCCTTAGTCACTGACATGGATTAATAGATTATGTTCTGGTAGCTTTGATGTGTTTGCATGTTTAATTTGATTACAGGTACACATGTTTACTATCAAAGCAGTCATTCTAGGTATCTATAATATCTAGGGAGGGTCTTCATCCTTTGTCGTTCATTTGTTCTGGATCTGAACCATTCAGACCAGAGGAACAACTTCTGTCCATAGAAGGTGAAATATTCCTACTAACAAATCTGATGACTCCACTGGGGAATGAATATATGTATCAGTTGGTTTTATCTTCCTCAGTCTTTCAACTCTTGTCCGAATCCGGGCTCCTTCTGCAACTCTCTTCAGTCAGATCTGCTATCTGACTCAGTGGATTTTGGTTTGAAACTTCCAGATCTATCTAGATCTGAATTATTTTTGACCTTTTATGCTCTTTCTCACTCTCAATCTATCAGTTTTTACCTTGATCTAGTATTTTTCTTACTTGATCTGTCATTCTCTATGTGTTTTGGAATTTTATAGGGAACCACGCTTATGTAGTGGGCGAGAAGCGGTGCCACCGCCTGAACCTAGTGAGCAGCCCACGGTGCCACCACTTGAGTTTTGTTTGCAAGGAGAAGTGTTGGGATAGAATCGCACTGTCAATACCCAAGAAGCTTGGTGCTAGGTAGGATTCATTCCAAGACCTCCTTTTCTCATTTTTTGTAAAAAATTTGAGTTGATTTGCTTTCAGCCCTGTACTGTCAAGCTACTGTGTCAGAATCTGATGCTTGTGGTTTAGAATTTTATGGTTAAAGATTGGCTTGATTGGAAAATTCAAAATCCAGGTTATACTTTTGATTGTTCATTCACTTTGGTGCTTGTTGGTTGTGATTGAAAGGGATTTCTTGTTTTGTTTTGAAAATCTTAGGGTGTTAGTAAGATCTCTTTTCATTTTTGTTATATAGACTAAAAGAAGAACACTTGATTGGTGTCTTAGTTTCATTTCTTGTTTGCATAGAAAATTTCGTTTTCTTCCTTTAAATTTTTTTTTTTTTGATGAGATTAGGTTATCATCATTGAGCATTGGACATTGGATCTCTGATTGGATTTACAAGCTTTCAGGCTCTTCATGTTCTTTTGTCTCTTATGCATTTAGTACTACCTCATAAAAAAAAGGTAGTTTTAAGTTAAATTTGCCTATGTTTTAAGAAAATTGAAGATAGAGTGCATTTGCATGTAGTGTGCTTCTTGTTTTTCTTTTAGGAAAAGAGATTCTTCCCCTTCTCATTGCTTTTAGAAAAGAGAAATCAGTTTGGAAAGTGTTTCTTGTCTTTGATTTTGTGTTCGAGACTGTTATTTGGAAATATTTTTGGTTTTGAAACAAAAGAAAATACTCTCTTTCCCTCCCGTAAGTAGGCATACTGAATGGTACNCAAGAAATACCTGAAAAAATGTGATGATGATGTCATCATCACATTTTTTCAGGTATTTCTTGTTTTTGGGGTAGCGGGGTCCGTCAAAAGTATGCAGTGTGAGTACTCCTTGGATGCAGAATCAAATTCCACATCCAACGAGCTCTCTCGATCGAAATTTGAGTAAAAAAGCAGGGAGATATGTCGAAAATACGAACACAAAAAGTAGTTTTTTTCTTTCTTCCTCCAAAATTAATCAATATTATTTTATTATTTTAACTATTATTTTATTATTTTCCTTAGGAGGCCCATTTTAGACCCCAAAATTCCTCTAATGAAGTGAAATATTTTGCATAAGCATACTGCATGGTTTTACTTTTCTGTCAAAACACCATGCATTCATCTAACCATCCACTTTAAAATTAACGCTAGTTATAGGTTAAAAAATACATAGCAATTGGAGTGATAGATTAGAGACGTGTTCAAGCGTCATTAAGCATAGGAGTTGTCATTATTTGTCCGCATTACATTCCGGGACTCGTGCGGTTCTTCCACGTATCGTCGATATATCAAACAGCCTTTCACGTACCCTTGAGGCATATAGAAAGGTACTTCACGTACTCGATTGTATATCAGAAGGCCCCTTGTGTACGGTTATGAATTAGACAACAATACTACCGATTCGAGCTCCCATGTACCTTGAGTATATCGGGAGACCCCACTAGGATACCTTATCCATCTGAGAAAAGCCCTTTTGCCATCTTGCTTGGAGCCATACACCAAAAACATCATTCGGGGAGATTACTACGCACGTACCCTCGAGGTATATCGCAAGTGGCACCTTATTGAAAATCCTCGTGAGGGACCTGACTATTTGAACTCCTCCTATCATTTTAAGTGTGCTTGTTTTGACCTATAGCTTGTGTAGGGAAATGTTTTGGTGTGTTTTCTAGTTTTTCAAACCCTAGGTTAGATAGGAACTATACAAACTGGATGAGTTAAGACAGTACAGAAGAGTACGGGGCTTGCCACCCGATTTTATTCCTGGTTCAGGAGAAAATCCAATGGAAGCTATCGACCAAGGAGTTGCCACCACCTCCCAAGTGGGAGATAATGTGGTTGCAGAAAGTGGAGGACCATATTCTTCACACTCACCTCCCTTGGTCCAGCAACCTTCTTGGGGAAATACCACATTCCATTCTCCCACTAAAGGTCATGTTGATGATACTACTTGTCTAGATTATGGTCCCAATGCTCCATTTTGGGATACCTCTATAGGAAAATCCATTGCCTTATTTGGCACCCATTTAAACTATTCTGAAGATGAAGAAGAACGTAGGCAATACTGCGCTACCATTCTCCATCCACAGGAGATTGACAAGCAAATAGATGGACTATTAGGCCCGACACCATCACGTTCCACATCTGTTCCTGTGGGATATCATTCACTTGCTAATTCAATGAGACCCATTGAACTGATTATAGATCATGCAGTATTACCACACAACCCAAGTAAAATTACCAACCCCATCACCTCCCATGTTATGTCTATTCCAAATCCTCCTAGGTCTTCTGCACCTGGGGCCCAACCTTCAATTCCTGTTTCATCGGTACCTTCTAGTGCCCGAGGGAAACCCCCGACCTGGCCTACGTTATCTAGCACCATAATTGTACCTAGTCAAGGGAAGACCTATAATATATAACCATCTATAGTTTATGTCCCTCCCACCCATACTAATGTGGTTAATTCCCCCATCCAGTTTAGGTCAGCCTTTGGGGGCACAACCTATAACCATTCAATATTCTGGAGGTTATGGTTATCAAATACCTGTAGGTAACACTAATCATCCACCCAATCCTACAGGGATGCCTTATGCTAGAATTCCATACCCCAGTAATATTTTTACGCCACGGGGGAAACCCAACTAGTCTTACATGCCAACTATGGGGGGGATACCTATACATACTGCGGGAGGTGCTGGAGGACCGCCTTATGGAGGTCCTCCCCCTAGGGGGACTAATGGTCCTGGAGGATCTGGAAAATTTCTTCCTTATGGTCCTAATGGTCCTAATGGTCTTGGGGGGCCTGGTGTCTTTCCTCTTAACAGCCTTGGAGAGTCTGGTGGCCCTCCTCCTAGTAGTTCTAGAGGCTTTGGAGGTTTACCTCTTGGTGGCCCTGGAGGGTCTGGTGGTCCTAGTGGTCCCAAAGGCCCTAGCGGTCCTGCCCCTAGAGGCCCTAGCGGTCCTGCCCCTAGAGGCCCTAGCAGTCCTAGCGGTCCTGATCCCAGAAATCAACCCCCTGTGGGAAGATTTTACGTTAGCTCTTATTCACAACAACTTGTCTTTCAGTCCACGTATGGTCCTACTGGTAATTATATGCCATATCAATATTACCAGTATGTACAACCCAACCTTCAGTTACCTTTCCTAGCAACTTTGGACTTACCAGATTTGTCCAAGTTGATTAATGACCCCATTTGACACAATCCCTCGTGGCCTCCTATTCTGGTAAAGTTACCATCGGACATCCCAAAATTTGATGGGAAGTAGGGAGATGGCCTGAAAAACCATGGTATGACATTCCATTTGTGGTGTTCTTCAAACTCCCTCATGGATGATTTAGTTTGGTTACGAATTTTTAAGTGAACTTTGACCGGTACAGCCGTGAAGTGGTACATTGAACTCCCACAACATTCATTTGTGGATTTTGGCTCGTTGGAAACCGTTTTTATTACACACTTTTAGCTCCTTATTCATTATGAAATGGGTATTGATCTCTTAACTTTTCTACAATAGAACACCTCCACCCACATATCTGATCATATCCATGAGTGGAGAAGGAGGAGTAGGCTTATTAAGGCCCCTATTCTAGATCAGTTATTAGCTGATTGGTTTACCAAATCTTTGTTGCCTCCTATTTCCCGAGATGTGGCCATGGGTGGTGCCATTACTGAAGAGTAGGCTATTAGTCGGGATCAGTACCTAGACTTGGGTTATTCCTAGTATGGAAATCTTTATGACCTGATTCCTCAAGCTCCTCGCCGTGGCACCGATCCTGCCAAGCCACCAGTAGAAATACCTATTGATGGGATTGTTGGTTCAATCCAGTCCCCATCAGTAGCGAAACCTTCCAAGAAACCCCAGACATCCACCCCTACTCCTTCGACTCCTAAGGTTTCCGCTGAGGTCAATTCTATTCAAAGTACTCAAACCTCGGGTAATAATAAAAAGAAGGGTAAAAATAGAAACAAAAAATCCGGAAACCAACAAGAGAATCCAAGACCAACCAATAGTGATAATGATAAAGGGAAAAGAAAGGAAAAATATCCCTATCTGCTATGGGAAGGTGACCATTTATCAAAGGAGTGTCCTCGTCAAGAATAAATATCCCAATTTCTGAAAACAAATCCCGCACCCGCAGTACTCATGGATCCTTTTCCCTCTCAGCAACAACTAATAGACCATATGTATAATCAGGGTAACTCTAGTTCATCAGAGGAAATTCGTATGATGTCCTTTCAATACCATTAATCTACAAACTCGAAGTCATAATTATGACAAACTCGTAGATAAAAAAGAAGATCATTCTTCTTCAGGGAAAGCTCCCTCTACTAGTTCTCTTGAATCCTCATCTACTGTCCACCTATCTATTGAGAAGCCTACTCTCGACCTGATTTTGTGTCCACCCAAGAGTACTCTTTCAAGGGCTGTATTTAATCCCAATGCCCAAGCTACTTAATTTTATAATGTAGTTGAAGATCTCGCTCAGGCACCTTGTGCAATATCTACCTTAGAGGTACTCCAAAGTTGCCCTACACAGCGCAAAAACTTGTTGACAACATTAGGAGCTTTAGACCCGGATCATAGTAACTTGATTCATTTCAATGTTGAGAACTTTAAGTCTAGGTTACCTCGTAAACTTGATTTTCAGATCATTATGAAAGTAGTGGGAAATAATTTTTTTTGAATGGTACTAGATGAAGGAGCTTCAACCTTGGTTTTTTCTCTGTCTTGTTGGAAGGCTCTCGGCTCTTACGAGCTTGTAAAATCACCTACGACCCTTAAGGCCTTTGACGGATAGGGTTTCCAACCCCATGGTCTCATATCAGCCCTAGCGATTGAGCTAGGGAGAAAAACCATTTCCATTCAAGTAGAAGTGGTAGATGCCCCCTTATATTACAACCTCCTTCTAGGAAGAAATTGTTACCATGACTTCTATCGCCTCAACAATATTTCGAACAGTCCAATTTCCACATCTAGGGAGAATTGTTACCATTGACTAGCTTGATTTCTATACACCAGATGTTACTACCTCCATGGCTAATAACATCCCCATGTTAGGCCAGTCCCCTCCTCCTTACCAGTCGATTGGGGTAGGCATGTTGAAGGACTCATCCCTTATGGGGATTTTTCCATCCACTCCTCCTAGCACGAATACCGTGACAGTCCATATGATCGCCTCATTTGATTATGAGCCTAAGGATAAACAAGTTGTTGATTCCACCTCGTTGAGTCCACATGAAGCAATGTATGACACCATTCAAACCTTTTTCGATGATCACACTAATGACCTTCATCTAGTGACTTAAGATCCTTACCATTTACTGTACTGGTTAGAACCTTCTCTTCCCGTTCTAGATTATCTCTCTGATAATTTTCCTTCCGATGAGTCCATTATGGAGATCATGGATACGGATGAGTCCATTTGGGAGGATCACCATCATAGATCCATGTTCCTCCCCAACACCAGTTTGGTTAGCCATGATTATGCATCCTTGTTTCCTACTGATATTGTCAATGTACCCCAAAGTCCCATGTTGTTGCAAGATACAAATTCTGAAGGAAACCTTTGCAACATTACTCATACAAGTCCGATTGACATATCAGCCAAGCCTGATACTATCGAGAATGTTCATGTTGGGAAGAATTGCTCGGTAGATGAATCTGAAGCATACAAAGCACTTTTCAAAGAATTCTATGATATTTTTTCCTGGTCCTGTGAAGAGATGCCGGGGATTGACCCATCCATTGTGGTCCATGAGATTAAAACCTATCCCATGTCTAAACCTATCATGCAAAAACTAAGGCAAGTCCATCCTCGGAAGGCCATAGATATTAAAGCTGAAATTGAGAAACTTCTCAAAGCTGGGTTTATTTATCCTATACCCCTGACGGAATGGGTATTGAACATTGTCCCTATCAACAAAAAGTAGGACACCATTAGAGTTTGTATCGAATTTAGGGATTTGAATAAACCTTGTCCCAAGGACAACTTTCCTACCCCGCATATCGATCAGATTATCGACAACTGTGCTAGAAATGTCATCTTTTCATTTATGGATGGCTTCTCTAGCCATAATCAGATTGAGATATTACCCTTCGATCAGCATAAGATGGCATTCATTTTCCCATGGGGAACCTTTGCATATAAGAAGTTACCTTTTGGCTTGAAAAATGTTGGATCCACGTTCCAGCGTGCAATTTCCTATGCGTTTCACGATATTAAACATATTGTTGAACCGTACCTTGATGACCTCCCTACTCATTCGCGGTGATGGGAGGACCATCCTGGTCATCTTAGAGAGATATTCCTGAGATACCGTCATTATAATATATAGCTCAATCTGCATAAATGTGTTTTTTGCATTGAGATGGGATGTCTACTAGGTTTTGTGGTATCCAAAGATGGCATCCAGATTGATCCTTTGAAAACTACCACCATTTTATCTCTACCAGCCCCAACTAATCTCCTTGAACTCCAAATTTTGCAGGGGAAGGCAAAATTTCTCCGTCGTTTCATGTGCAATTTCACAAAGAAAACACATGGTTATATGCGTCTCCTCAAGAATAACACCCCATTCTTCTGGGATGACCAGGCCCAACACACCTTTGATAATCTTAAGCATGCTCTGACTCATTCACCCATGATACACCCCCCGGATTATTCAAAGGACTTTATTCTGTACATTGCTACCTCTGCTACTACCATCGCTATGGTTTTAGTGTAGGAAAATCTCCATGGTCAGGAGCACATGATTTATTATGCTAGTAAGAATCTTATGGATTCTGAAACTCGGTATTCCTGTGTGGAAAAGTTAGCATTGGCCATAGTCATTGCTGTACAAAATTTTTGTCACTACATTCTGCTCCGCACTACCACTGTATTGGCAGACCAAAACCATATGCATTACATCCTGACTCGTCAAGTGCTCAGGGGCAAGTACTCCCCATGGATAGTCATACTACATGAGTTTGATCTGGAATTTTCCAAAGCCACATCAAAGAAATCCTTGGTATTTTTCGAGCTCATGTGTGATCTTCCCTGTGCTTCGACGAAATCTAAGCCCGGTGATTCATTTCTGGATGAATTCCTATTCCTGATTAGCACTACTGGCCCTTGGTATGGATATTTTCTTATTTATCTCCAAACACAATGATTTTAGCTGCATTTATCTCATGACGATCGCTGCTGTATCCATCACCACGCGAAATACTACCTCATCCTAAATGATACCTTGTATAGATGTGGGATTGATTCTATTCTTCGGTGATGCCTCACCCATGAGGAGGCTGAACATGTGTTGAATGATTTCCACTCGGGAGCATGTAGTGATCATTTATCTGGGATGGCTACAGCCTAGAAAATCCTTCACATTGGCTATTTCTGGCCTTCTGTCTTCAAATACTGTCATGAGGCTGTTAAGAAATTCCCACCTTCTCAACACTTTTATCCTAAAAAGTGCACCCATCCTACTCCGCTAAACCCCATCATTGTCGTTGGCCCATTCACCAAATTGGGGATTGACTTCATGCATTGTAATCCTACCTCAGCCAAGGGGCATGGTTACATCATCGTAGCCGTTGACTATTTCACAAAATGGGATGAGGCCATGCCTACATATGCGGAAGATGGTAAGAATGCCACTCTCTTCCTGTTCAATCATATCATAGCTATATTTGGAGTCCCGCAATCCATCGTTACTGATCATGGATCCCATTTCTGTAATCAAATAATGGAGGAACTGAGTGCCAAGCTAGGTTTTTCGCTATGAAAACTCTATGCCATATTATCCACAAGCTAATGGTCAAGTAGAGGACATTAACAAAGTTTTAAAAACTATGCTTCGTCGGATGGTTGGAGATCATAAATCCAACTGGCACCACGTTCTTTTCTCTGCTCTTTGGGATTATCAGACTTCTATGAAAAAATCCACTGGTTTCATGCCATTCCAACTTTTCTATGGACTCGATGTTGTCTTATCGATTCAATGTCAAATTCCATCTTTACAACTTGCCGTCGAACTTCTCCCAGACACTTCCGCAGAGGAAGAAAGATTTTTGTACTTAAATAACCTTGACAAGACTCAAAGAGATGCTGCCTTGGATAATGAGGCACATAAGAAATGCATCAAGGTGTAGTATGATAAATCCGTCCAACCTCGTGTCTTTAATGAGGGTTACCTAGTTTTGACTTATGATTAGAGATATGACAAATTAGGGAAGGGTAAGTTCAATTCCATGTGGTATGGACCTTTTGTCATTTCTAAGGTGTTAGAGAAAGGAGCTTACAAGCTTGTTGATTATGATGGAATCCCTTTGGGACAACCTTGCAATGGGTTGTACCTAAAAAGGTATTGTGCCTAGGTCTTTCTTGGATAGTATCTTGTATATATGTATATTGCTTGCCTTTTAGTGTGCTTTTAGTATTTTCAAGATGGTTTTGAGTTTAGTGTCTGCATCTTTTTATACCATGTTTTGGTCATGCAGATGGCTTTCTACAGCTTTGCTGATGGTGCTTGCCGCCACACCTTGATCTCACTTCAGCTGCTTGGGTTCTCTATTCCCTGGCTGAAGATTTGGTTAGTTCAGGAGCAGTTTCGTATAGGTCCCGATACTAATAACATCACCGAGTATGAAGCAGTCATTGGTCTCCTGACTAAAGATACCTCCCAGGATGTTCACAATCTGGTAGTCTTGATGGAATCGCAACTCATGGTTTTCCATTTAAACCATGTTTACACCATTAGAAACCCTGCGCTTCTCCACCTCTTCCAGAGAGTACGTTTGCTAGAAATATCATTTGAAACCATCACTTATAGGCATATCCCTAGGGAACATAATGTAGTTGCTGACTCATTAGCTAATTACATCCTAGATTGGCATATTGCCCATTCATGACATTGAAATCAAACATGGTCCATTGTAAATAAACATATAAAGGCACATAAAACTCATATAAAATGCATTTACCATTTGAGACATATAAACAACTGGTAAAGTTTGTATATATATACGAAAAAGTTTACAAAAATAGGTCCTGAGACCTCATCTAAAGCATGTAGGCTTTCAAGCAAAATCACTATACAAAATCCTGAAGCTGTCAGCTTTCAGTATATATCTCATACACTAATGATGCTCATGGTAGCACATCACTGCCCAAGCTACTCTATGCAGTAGCCTACTGAATCGACTCGGTACTTCCGCTGTAGATCTTTGATACCTCATCAGGAGGTCATCAATGGAAGAATATGGGATATCCAAGGTCAACCTCTCCAGGTTTTTTTCTAACTCCCCGGTGATATCATTGCCCTATGGTACAAAGCGGGCTCCACCTCGCCTATCCAGTGGAGATGCTCCTCCAGGCGCTTCTCCAACAACTGCATGAGAATATACAAGTCTTGTCACTTAACATAAAAAGTATAAAACATTAAAAAACATAAAAAAAAATCCATTTTAGGGTTTCTTGCTTCTTACCGATGTCTCCCCACTGTCCGCCAGGTGGGAGTGGTAGGTCAGGATCTCCGGTGAAGTCCGTACCTGCATAAGCATAATCCTCGACCATGAGGATATGATCTTGGAGCCATCTGAAGAACGGATCACTGAACTTCACTTTCCCTGTACCTGCTCCTATATGAGCCATGATCTAGACCCACCTCAGCATATGGGGATCCCATGCTCTCAAACTTCTAAAGACCACCTAAGGTCTCATCTATGGAACCCACTTGAAGAAGAAGCAGGCTAAAATGGAGCCAAAGACAAACTAGTTTAGCTCTCCCTGCCGACACTTAGTCAGCTGATATTTGAATGTTGGAAGCATCACTTCCACCCGGTTGAATACCGTGGGTGCCATGGCCTCTATGGAATATAACATGTGTGCCCTAGAATCCTAGCGCACACCCTGACTCCCAGCCACCCTCTGCATAGTAAATAGGACGGTCCATAGGGGCCCCGATGTGCTCGTCCCTGGAGCAAAGTGACAATCTATCAACTCTCGAGTGGTAATATCCCCTCCATGGGAACATGTCAGTGAGATGGGGGCACCCCTTCTCGAGAGGCCAGTCAGAAAGTAGATATCCTCTACCTCCACTGTCAGAATATGGGCCCCAACCTCAAAGTACTACTGCTCTCAATTCCACATTCGTAGTATGTGATTTAATAACCACTCATGTGACACCATGCTTGGGGTCCAAGAGAATTTCATGGGCCCACAGTCCTATAATGCGGCAATACAACCCGCATTCCTTTTAGCAAAAGCATCATCATTGTCATGTTGCCTTTCTTTCCATATCACCATGTTTGAGAAACAAAAACCTACCAAAAACAATCATAGCACCCATTAGAATCATCTCTAATCATTTAAAATAAAAAAAATGACTTATTATTGCTTGTGCTATTAGTTTAAAATCTCCACGGCCAGCACCACCTGTCATATATGTTTTAGGTGCGGTTCTTGGGAGGTACCATGTATCCCGTAAGGGGTATGCATGGTACCCATTTTCAACGTTTTAGGGATTTCCATACAAGACCAAAACCCCATCAAAACTCAAAATAAATGCTATGAAAAGAAAGAGTAAGGTTTTAGCTGTTACCTGCAACTAACAGTGCTCAAATCTGACGGTGGGAACTCCCGATATCAGCTGCTGAAGATCTGGCTAGGAAAGTGCTCCAAATGCTCTCCACTATGAGTAAATAGTAAAATGATTTGATTTTTTTCTATTTACATGACTTATATAGGCATTTTTGGGTCTGATATACTATAGTTTTGATGTAAAATTACTTTTTATTCTAAATTTATCAGTCGTAATCCCTTAATGCTAGTTATAAACACATTTAACACTTGTTTCTGAGTCAATTGCAAGATAAGAGAACTAGAGTAAGAAGCTTTGGGAGTTTGTTTATGATTTTTTCACACTTCCATAAAACATAAAAAGGTCGATGAGTGTTTGTTACAACACTTTGGTCACACTCCTTAAACCAGTATCAAAGGTCCGAGTCCATTTCAGATTCTTTCCAGGCTCATAAAAAATTGACATTGTGTAAAGAAACATCATGGAGTCTTCCTTTCACCTCTTTTTCAAGCTCCTTAAACACAAAAACATCATCGAGTCTGTTTCTGATTCTTTCCAAGCTCGTAAAAAGTGACATTGTGTAAAGAAACCTCATGGAGTCCTCTTTAAACTCTTTTTAGGCTCCCTAAATACGAAAAGATTGTTGAGCGATCTTGTCTTCTTCACGCTCATTAAAGCATTTGAAGAGTAGTCTGTCCGATGGTAGGTTATCTCTTTTTTGGTTTGGATGGGACTATTTACGAAAAAGGAACACTCCAGCCAATCATGACTAGAATATTTATCTAAGGTATGATTTTACACTTTTTTGGGCCTTAAATACTAAATCATATGATAAAGGACCCCTTTGAAGTCTTCTTTCGTAATCATTCAGACTCTTTAAACATGAACGATACCGAGTTTTCTTTCATTGGACTCGTTAAATTAAACATTAAGAGACCCGTTTTGGGAATGAACCCCTCCTCTCTCAAGTTCGTAAAAAATATGAATCTGGACTTATCTTTTGACAAGCTATATGGAGTGTTTGTTAACCTCTTTGAACTCGTAAAACCGAAAAGAGGCACTCATCGATCATGATGGGGGAAATGGGAAGGGAATCATTTTTGCAAATAAATGGAAGTAGTTTGTCATTACCTTTGAACATGGCACTTGTCTGCACATCATGTCAGTCAATTGGGTATTCAGCTAATCTCTGTGATGATCCACTTTCATGAGTCATGCCACTCCTTAGAGTCTTTCAAAAGAATGCATTGTCCATTGTCGCATTATGTGTCTCTCCCGTCTAATCATGCTGCCAAGTCTTGTGTAGTGCTTCCCGATGTTCAAAAGGGATTTGAAGAAGTTTACCTTTGCATTCAACACGATCTTTGTGTCAGTACTTTTGAGTCAGTCCTATGGTTACTACATTCACATTATTCCAAAACTATGTTCTGAGTTTCGTGTCGTCGATGTGGGACCCATCATGGCCCTCCTTCGATGAGACTATTCCCATCGACATCAGCTCATTATCCAGGAATTAGTCTTAGAAACAAAAACTTAGTACCTTGAGATCTGTATGCCTTAATGACAGATTCTCTCGCTCTTGACATAGGTTGACATCATTGACCTTTGATCGATAGAATCGACTGGGTGTTCGACATCAGGACATCTATTGACACTCAGTAGATTGTACTAGGGTACCTTGGGAATCATTAACATTAATGGTGATCTCCCCCGCACTTGTTAATGGTTCACATCATTGATTGGTAATCAAGTGGTTTCTACCATGTTCAAATTCAGATCATTGTAATCGCATGGATAGAATCGTACCTTGTGGAAGACGAGATGAAGACCCTGGGTATTTGTTTAAAGCACTCATTGCTTTTCCCCAGGTTGCGATGGAGTTTTGTATATCTAGCATGGATCCACATTTGTATGGTTGTGGCTATGCTCAAATTTTTGTCTGTATGACATAGATCTACATTGTATGTTTAGTAGCTATGTCCAAGTTTGATTCCTCTATCACATGGATCTACGCTGTATTCTAGTAGCCATGCTTGTTTATTCCTTCCATGGATCTGCCTTGTATTGGTCTGCAGCCATGAGTTGGTTACTTGTGTCTATGAGTCAAAAATATTTATGTACTACAAATGCCTACTTGACTACATGCTCCGATCAAGCTGACATTTTCACCTTGTAGCAATGACGTTCTCTCAAAGCTCTTGTTTATCGTATCCCTTTAAGACTCATGCTTTGGGGGGCATCCTGTTATACCAAAATCAGGTCATCATCATGTGATAAGGCCTTTGACATACCTATTTGGAAACTCAGCACCACACTTTCCCATGTTGATTGTCAATCTTTCATAAAAAGACTCAGCACCGCGCTTTCCCCTTTATCCATGAGCGGTACCTTGCTCGCACCGCCTGTACCTTGTTATCCATAAGCGGTGCCACCGCTTATAGCCCTTGGTCCATAAGCATTTCTTACCCAAACCACTCTGTCATAGAAGGAGAAAAGCGGTACCCTGGGTAAAATGGGAAAAAGAGAAGATTATCGAGGATTCTAGATCATGAGCCTTGTGTCCTCCCTTATCCCTATCATTGTGGGTCAGTTGATCTTGAGATCCCTCATCCTAGGATATTAGAGGCCACCCCATCCATAAATATCTCAACCATTTCTATCCATTGAGCCTTATAAATACAAGCTCATGTCCATGGTTGAGGGTGGAACCATTGAGGTATTGTTATGCTGTTGGATTGACCACTTGGCCCAAGCCATTGGAGAGCATAGAGAGAAAAGTTGGAGCTTATGGGGATGAAAGTGTTTGGTTTCATGGAGATGCATGTTAACACTAAGTCTTAATTGGTTGTAAACATCTCCATTTTAATCTTAATGCAAAGCTGATTTTCGTCCCACTTTACTATTGTTGTTTGATTTCACATGTAAATGTTGTTGGATTCCTTAGTCACTGACATGGATTAATAGATTATGTTCTGGTAGATTTGATGTTTTTGTGTGTTTAATCTGATTACAAGTACACAGGTTTACTATCGAAGCAGGCATTCCAGGTATCTACTCTATCTAGGGAGGGTCTTCATCCTTTGTCGTTCATTTGTTCTGGATCTGAACCATTCAGACCAGAGGAACAGATTTTGTCTGCAAAAGGTGAAATATTTTTGCTAACACAAATAGAACCATTAGGACCACTAGGACCACCTAGACCACCAGGAGGAGGACCACTAGACCCTTTGGGACCCCTGGGAGGTACAACTCCGGAGCCACCGGAACCACTAGGAGGAGGGCCACCAGACCCTCTAGGACCACTAGGACCATTAGTACCATAAGGAGGAAAGCCGCTAGGCCCTCCAGGACCATTAGGCCACCTAGGGGGAGGACCTGCATAAGGTGTTCCTCCGACACCCCCCGCAGTATGTATAGGTATCCCCCCCATAGCTGGCATGTAGGACCAGTTAGGTTTCCCCCATGGCGTGAAAGTATTACTAGGATATGGAATTCCAACATAAGGAATTCCTATAGGATTGGGTTGGTAATTCATGTTTCCTATAGGTAATTGATTTGCTGTGTAACCATACCCCCAAGAGGTTTGATTCATTACAAGTTGTGCCCCCAAGGGCTGACCTGAATTGGATGGGGGTTTAACGACATTCGTGTGGGTAGGAGGGACATAAACTGTAGATTTCTCTATACTAGAGTTCTACCCATGACTAGCTACAATTCCAGTGATAGATAACGTAGTTCATGCTGGGGGTTGCCCCCCGACACTAGAAGGTATCGATGAAATAGGAATCGAATGTTGAGCCCCAGGTGCGGAAGACCCAGGAGGATTTGGAACAGACGTAATATGGGAGGTGGTGGGGTTGGTAGTTTGACCTGGATTATGTGGAGTCACATTGCAATCTATAATAGGTTCAATAGGTCTCATAGAATCAGTAAGTGAGCGATATCCCACAGGAAAAGTTGTTGATCGATGTGGTGGTGTGCCTAATATGTCATCTATTTTCTTCTCAATTTCTTGTGCATGGAGAATAGCTTCCTGGTATTTTCTACGTTCTTCTTCATTTGGTGAAACATCTTCAAAAGAGTTTAAACGGGTGCCAAATGAGGCAATGGCATGTCCTATAGAGGTACCCCAAAATGGAGCATTGGGACCATAATCTAGATGGGTAGTATGATCAACATGACCTTCTATGGGAGAATGGAACAAATTATTACCCTGAGAAGGTTGTTGGGCCAAGGGAGGTGCATGCGAAGGATATGGATCTCCGCTTTTTGCAACCACATTTTCTCCCACTTGGGAGTTGGTAGAAGCTCCTTGGTCAATAGCTTCCATAGGATTTTCTCCTGAAATAGGAATAAAATCAGGTGGCAAGCCCCGTACTCTTTTGGACTGTCTTAAATCGGCTATTTTGTATAGTTCCTATCTAACCTAGGGTCTCAAAACTAGAAAACACACCAAAAATTTCCATACTCAAGCTATATCGAAAACAAGCAAACTTGAATGACAGGAGGATTTCAGATAGTCACGTCTCTCACTAGGATTGTCAAGAAGGTGCCACTCATGATATACCTTAAGGGTACATGCATAGTAATATCCCTAAATATTTTTTTCAGTGTATGGCTCCAAGAAATACAACCAAAGGGATTTTCTCAGATAGATAAGGTATCCTAGTGGGGTCTCCCGATATATGCAATGTACGTGGGAGCTCAAATCGGTAGTAGTGTTGTTTAATGCATAACCCTTCACAAGGGGCCTTCCTATATACAATCGAGTACATGAAGTACCTTTCTATATACCTCAAGGGTACGTGAAAGGCTATTCGATATACTGATGGTACGTGGAAGAACCATGCGAGTCCCGGGATGTAACACAAATGAGTAACGACAGCTCCTATGCTTAATGACACCCAAACATGTCTCTAGCCTATTACTCAAATTGCTATGTAAATTTTATCCTATAACTACCGTCAATTTTAAAGTGGATGGTTAGGTGAATGCATTGAATTTTGACAGAAAAATTAAAACCATGGAGAATGTAGATGCAAATATTTCACTTTACCGTTCGTGGTATGCCTACCTTCAGGAGGGAAAGAGAGTATTTTATTTTCATTTTGAAAACCAAAAATTTCCAAACAACTACTTTGAACAAATCAAAATCAAAGACAAGCAACACATTCCAAACTCATTTTTCTTTTCGAAATCAATCGAAGGGGTAAGAGTCTCTTTTCCTAAAAGAAAAACAACAATCACTCTACATGCATATGCACTCTATTTTTTCGATTTTTCTTAAAACATATATAGCTCTAACTTAAAACTACACTATTTTTCTTTGGATGAGATAGTACTAATGCAAGAGAGACAAAAGAACAAAGAGAACCTGAAAGCTTGTGAGGCTAATCAAAGATCCAATTCCTTATGCTCAATAATGATAATGACCTAATCTCAATCAAAACATTTTCTTTTTAAAAGAAAAAAAAAGTCCTCTATGGGAAAAAATGAAATTAAGATGCTAAGCAAATGGTTTTTCTTTCACTCTTTATAAAAGATATGAAAAAAGAACTAACTGAAACCTAGGCTTTCAAAAAATTCCTTTCACAATCACACCCAACAAGCATGAAAGCAAATGAATAATCAACAAGCCTAATCTATATTTTGAATTCTTCAACCAAACCAATCTATTACCCCAGAATTTTCAACCATGAGCATACAGATTCAAACACACAAGCCTGATAGTGCAGGGCTGAAAGCAAACAAACTCATTTTTTTGCAAAACAAAATGATAAAAAGCTAGTTCTAGAACAAGGCCTACCTGGCACTGCACTGGAGGGGTCTTGATAGAGCAGTTCTGGACAAGCACTGCTTTTGGATAAAGGGACTCAGGTGGTGGAACCGCTTATGGCTTACAGAGTTCAGGCGGTGGCACCGCTTGTTGCCAACAGAGCATGTGCGGTTCCCTGAATGGATCCAAAACATAAGGAGAACAAGAAAGCAACTTAGAAATTGATCAAATCAAGGCAAAGATTGATGAATTGATAGTACAAAAGAGCATATAAAGTTGAAATAGTTCAAATCTGAACAGATCTGAAAGTTTCAAACCAAAATTCACTAAGTCAGATGGCAGATCTGACTGAAGAGAGTTGGAGATGGAGCCTGGATTCAGACAAGAGTTCAAGGATTGACGACGATCGGATCAAATGAAATTTTCCCAAGCGGAGTCACCAAATTTGTTATTAGGAATATTGCACCTTCTGCGGACAGAAGTTGTTCCTCTAGTATGAATGGTTCAGATCCAGAACAAATGAGTGAACGACAAAGGATGAAGACCTTCCCTAAATGTTGTAGATACCTGGAATATTGCTTCGATCATGAACCTGTGTACCTGCAAACATGTCAAACATACAATCACATCAAAGCTACCAGAAAATCATCTACATATCCATGATAGTGACTAAGGAATCTAGCAACATATACATGTGAAATCAAAACAACAAATATGTGGGACAGAAATCATCTTTGCATTAATAATGTATGAAGAAGCTTACAACCATTTCCTTAGTGTCGAAAAGCTCCTCCACGAGACAAACACTTCATCCCCATAAGCTCCAACTTTGCTCTCTACGCTCTCCAATGATTTGGACTAGGTAGTCAATTCAACATCATAACAATACCTCTATAGTTATCCCCCTCAAATATGGATATGAGCTTGTATTTATAAGGCTCAATGGATAGGGATAGTTGAGAGAATGGTGGGTGAGGTGGCTCCAAGATCCTATCAAGGGGGATCTCAAGCCCAAACTAACCCATATGATAGGGATAAGGGAGGACATGAGGCTCTTGCACCTTAAGGGATCCTTCCTTCTTTACATATTACATTAGGAGGTAAAATTGTATGTATTGATGTTATGGTGGTCCAAGGTCCTTTAGATTTCAATATACTCCTTTGAAGTGATTATGTTTACACCATGAAGGCTGTAGTGTCCAATCTCTTTAGAGTGATGAATTTTCCCCATCATGGGAAGATTGTGACCGTTGATCTATTTTTCTTTGTTTTACCTAACCATCACATGATTCCTAGTCATCAGATTACCCTGAATGTTTCACATGTGCTTATGGTTCTTTCCCCTTCTTCTAGTTAGCTTCTTCCCATCATAGGTAAAATGGGGGGCATAGTTCCAATCTATGGACATCATACTAGAATTAAGCTTCTAACTCCTTTTGTGAAAGGGGGAAACCTACCAACCTATGGATATCATGTTGGGTAAGAGAGGTCTTTGGGAGGATAGTTCCCATTCTGTGTCAAGCTCGTTAAAAAATGAAACAGATTGTTATATTTTTATCATTTAATAAATATGATCTAGGATCTTATCTAAGAGAATAAGATGCAAATAAATAATCATAAGAGACAAGAGATACAAATAATTTTCCTCAGGGAAACCATAAATGAGAAAACACCGCAACTTCCTCAAAGATAGAATGAGCACGAATAGCAAAAGCAAAACCAAAAAACACAAAGATGATCTCTGACAGTTGTTCTCTCTCTCACTTGTGCAAGCTCCTCTTTTGTCACTCATGCGCTACAGTTGAGTGAGTGTGTGTGTGTCCAATAGAGAGTCTCACTCTCTATTTATACTATTTTTCCACTTGAAAATTACTTACTAGGGTCGATTTCACTAGGATATTCTAATAACCCTAGTAATCCTCAACCATGGGGACTATTTCCCTCACTTACAAAGGAGGGTTAACCTCTATGAATTTACATGAATTTATTATATTAATGATTCTCCCGATAGGAACATTGGGGTACAATGAAATACAATATATAAAATATACAAGTGAATATATTCTGAATTTACAAATACATCAACACTCCCTCTTAATTAGTAAGGTAATCTATTGACACAATTCATCAGCACAAGTCTTCATCATTGGATCATTCATCAAAGTTGGATCATCATCAAAGATGGATCATCACTGCATCATCATCATTATTGGATCATCATCAAAGCTAGATCATCACTGGATCATCATCAAAGTTGGATCATCACTGGATCATCATCATCATCATTGCTCCTGCTACCTTGAGCAAATGGTGTTATCTCTCAATTCTTCTCATCATAGGAAGTTCTACAGAGCTAGCCCTTTTTCATGCTCATTGTAGGCCTAGCCTCCATGTAGGTCTTCACCAATAGAGCCAACCCTTTTTCATGTTGGATGTATTGCCTTTCCCTTGCAAGGACTTCGCCTACAGAGCCAGCCATTTTACATGCCGGATGCAACACCTTGCCTCTCTAAGGATTTCCCCTACATAGCCAACCCTTTTTCATGCTGGATGTAGCACCTTGCCTCCATAAGGATTCCCCCTACAGATCTAGCCCTTTTTCATGCTGGATGAAGCACCTTTCCTCTACAAGGATTTCCCCTACATATCCATCTCTTTTTCATGTTGGATGCAGTACCTTGCCTCTGCAAGGATTTCCACTACAGAGCCAACCATTTTTCATGCTGGATGCCGCACCTTGCCTCTACAAGGATTTCCACTACATAGCCACCCCTTTTTCATGCTCTATGTAGTACCTTGTCTCTACAAGGATTTCCACTACAGAGCTTGCCCTTTTTCATGCTGGATGCAGTACCTTTCCTCTACAAGGATTTCCACTACAGAGCCAACCCTTTTTCATGCTGGATGTAGTACCTTTCCTCTGCAAGGATTTCCACTACAGAGCTAGCCATTTTTCACTTTTTCATGCTAGATGTAGGTCTCAGCACTTATATCTAACCACAGGAGGCCCAGCCTACCACCATGTCGGAAAGGACCAACACTTACATCTAATTATGGGAGGGCCACCCTGCCACCATGTCAGAAAGTCCCAATGCTTACATCTAACCATGGGAGGAACCAATCCTTTCACCATGTCAGAATGGCATAGCACTTACATATGACCATGGGAGGAACCAATCCTATCTCCATGTCAGAAAGGAACAACACTTACATTTGACCATGGCAGGAACCAATCCTCTTACCATGTCAGAAAGGCTCATGGAATCATCACTTCCCCTTAGAAGGAACCTCGATGTGGAGAACACCAATATTCTCTTCTAAAGTACTCAAAATTCACTTTGTCCATTTCTAGCATAGAATCACATTGGGGTTGATTACGTCGAAGGATAACCTGCGAGCTTCACCAGGACTGATTACATCCGAGGACAACCTACAGGACCATTTATGTCTAAGCAAACTACAAGCTTTGATAGGATTTTATGCTCAGAAAACCTGTCTCATTGGAAATGCTAGAACTCCCTCTTTTGAGAGATCTCAATCAGGATAAAAAACTAGAGGTTAACTGCTCCTCTCTCCCAAGTAGCTGAGAAAGTGGCAACATATTTTTCCTCAGATTTACTCAGCGCTATGCATGACTCCTTCCTTCTAAGCCAAGAGATCACACCTGATCCCATACTGAAGCAACACCCAGAAGTTCTCTTCCTATCAATGGAACTTCCTGCCCAATCCAAATCCACATAATGCTCTAGGTTAATCTTTTTTTTCGCTTCATATTTGAGCCCATAGTCAAATGTACCCTTCATGTACCTCAAAATATTCTTTGCAGCAATCAGGTGAACATGTCTCAGATCTATCAGGAACTGGCTCAATGTGTTCACAGCAAAGCGAATATCTAGTCTCGTATTCATCATGTACATCAATGACCCAATCATCTGATGATACAACATGGCATCAACCGAATCTAATGAAGCATCACTCAGTAGATTTAGGTTCGATTCCATAGGTGTGGTCATGGCCTTGTAGTCCATGATTCCAAACCTCTTCAGGATCTCCACTACACACTTCCCTTGTCCAAGGGATATTCCATCTGCATTCTGCCACACCTCCATGTCTAGAAAGTACCATACCCAAGTCCTTTATCTCAAACTCGGCAACAAGTCTCATTCTTGCAACTTTAATGAGTTATTCTTTTCCTGTCAGGGACAAGTCATTGACATATAAAATGAGCATCACCGGTATTCCACCTTCAACCTTGAAGTAAAGGTTGGAATCTGCTTTACTCTTAGTAAATCCTAGAGCCATCGGTACGTTTTCCATCCTATTGTATCATGTCGAACCTCAAGATATTCTGTAGTCAATCCCTCTGAAGTGGAGCATCATTATTTCTCTACCTTTTGTACTCTATGTATTGAAGCATTATGTACTGGAGTGACAAGTAGCTTCCTCTGCTACTAATATTCTATGTATCCATATAGGGTCATTGGATACCAAGATTCTCTATATTTTCAAAATTTATTCTCGCACCTTTATGTGAGCTTGTCATTCTCTATGGGATTTTATCTTCAACATTGTAGAAAAGGTTAAGATATTCATCACTCTATCTGATATTAAATATCCTCATGTAGGTTTTATCCTATGGGTTCCTTCTGAGCTCATACAAGGCCTTCTTTAATTTGCACACATGAGTCTCCCTGTCATGTGTCTCGACTCCCACTGGATAGAAATGTATCTTCGTAGTCTATTCCTTCTTTCTGTGAGAAGCCTGATGCTATGAATCTTGCCTTGTATCCAATGGTGTTGCCATCTACTGCATGTTGAATCATGTAGATCCATATGGAGTACACTACGGACTTCCCTTCAGGTCTTCGACATTGCATTCTAGTCATCATTCTTCATTTTAGAATGAATCTTCAATTGTCGACACTTGTTCTTTGGAACAAGTCTTGTCCTTCTTTTCTTGTAGGAGATTGTACGCAATATTTCCTAGAAGTCAAATGCACTAGTTGTATGGTTAGAAACATTTCATAATGCATATTTATAACGAAAAACTCTTATGCATAAAGATACAATCATGCAACTATTTTAGCCAATACAACACTCATCCATATCTCATGGAAACTTTCTAGATGTCTTCCATCTCTACCATGACATCATTGATATTGTGCACTAATCTAATATGTCTGCAAAGAGGTTTCATTCTAGATAAGTAGCAATGGAGATTTGTATAGCACCATGAGATACTTACCCGTCACATGCATATTAGTAGTATTTAATGAAAACATTCTATCATATATAGCACATCAATTGAATATAAACAAATGCATAACCAAATAATGACAATTGAATACTTATCTTTACTCATTTTGTGGGTAGACTCCTTCTTGAGCCTTCAGCTTCATCATCTTATTCATTCATAACATCATCATTTCTTATCCAAATTCTAATATGGATAAGAATTTCTTCAAGAACTGAGTCCTTCATATTCCTGGTCACTTGAGGGATCTTCTTTGAATCATGAGAGCTTGATCTTCAATTTCTCCCATCTTCTCTTCTCTTATTATGAGTCGAGCTTCTTCTTATTCGTACTCTTCCCAGAGTCTGCTGAAAGTAATCACTTCCTTCTAGCACACATTCCTCGAATGAATGAATCCCATGATCCTGGGAGGCCATTCAAGGTGGTTATAACAATATATTATTCTTCTTCTTTTACTACTGCTTCAAGTTGTTCTTTGATTTGAGAGACCCTTGTAAAGTATGATTGTATGGTCTTTGCACTCTGAATCCTTACATTCTTCAACTAGTTTCTCAAAGTCATTATTTGATTTATATTGTTACCTTAAAATAGCTTGGTCAAGGAATCAAACATCTCTTTAGGTTTCTTTAGGGAAGACACCTGCAGTATAAGGTGATCCTTTATAGAATCAGCAATAATCCTTTTGGCCTTGACCAAGTTCTCCTTATGTAAGGCTTTAGCCTCATCTCCCTCTGGCTCTTAGAACTTCCTTACTAAAATAATGATCTAGGTCAACTTATTCAAGGATCACAGAGTTCCTATACTTCCATACTTGGAAGTTTTCAACTTCACCAAGTGTGTCATCAAGTTGGTTTTATTAGTCATTTTGAAATAAGAACCTCAAATGTAAATAACAAAAGATTAGATCTTACTGATTTGAGGTATATGTCCTGGTTCCAGATTTGGATGATCTAGGGTTTGTCAAAGAAACCTTAATTTTCAAAACTTGGAATATTTCAGATATTATTTTATAGAAATATGTGCCTCATGAAGGTGACCTGCGCAGCATACCGATTTTCCCAAAACTGTGATCATAACTGCAAAATATCTGATGCCCTAGTTTTCTTCAATTTCTTCTGAAGAATTTCCTGATATTGTTTATAAAATATATATGTAAGTAATACTCCTATGTGTCTAAAAATTCACATTAACTTGGCCTCGTTTTTCCTCTTTCCAACACCGCAATTTTTAGCAGATTTGGTTTCACCAATTGGGACTTATGAGAGTTTTCCCAAGGTGACTTATTTCAGGACTGTTCAGCATAGTGAAGTTGTACAGACTGCCACGCATCACTGTTTCACCTTCGGGTTATAAAAATTTTACCATAGAAATAAAAGTATGTTCCCTATATATAAAATCTTGCAAAATTTCATTTGGACCTTTGTATCTCAAGATATATAAATTTTCCCTAGGTGTCCTATTTAGGGATGAATCCTAGGAGAGGCTGGAACCCTAATTTACAGGAATCATATCTCCCAAAATATAGTGAATGTTAGGATGAAAATTTTACACATGGTACATAAGAAATTTATCTTCAGCCTGTAATAGTTTCAGCTCCTGATCCTTCTCCAATATCGAGATATCATGAATGCACCAAAATGACTAGTTTTAGTCTTTTAGGGTTTTCTTGTCTGGGGTCAAATTAGGGTTTGGCTTTCCCAGAGTTTTACCCAACCAAAAATTTTGATCTTGGTATCTAAATTTTGATTTTGAGGAGGAGATAAATCCTATACTATGATTTCTCAAAAATTCCTCTTCTATGAAAAGCCCTAATTTCTCGCAGCAGTGACAAGTCAAAAACTGAAAAATGCCTAGAATCAAATTATGCTTCGCATAAAGATGCGCCCTTCAATGGAGAGTTATCCTAGCCTATTTTTGCTGATGATTTGTAAAGGGAGACCCAAAAATTAAGAATCCCTAGCTTTTGCAGCTGCACAGTGTCTTCTTCTCAGGTTAGCTCTAATACCATGTTATATTTTAATCATTTAATCAATATGATCTAGGATCTTATCTGAGAGAATAACATGCACAACAATAATCACAAGAGACAAGAGACAAAAAGAATTTTCCTCAGGGAAACCATAAAGGAGAAAACACCGCAAATTTCTTAGAGATAGAATGAGAACCAATAGCAAAAGTAAAACACAAAAACACAAAGATGATCTTCAACAACTGTTCTCTCTTTCACTTGTGCGAGCTCCTCTTTTCTCACTCATGCGCTATAGTTGTGTGTGTGTCAAATAGAGAGTCTCACTCTCTATTTATACTAGTTTTCCACTTGACAATTACTTACCAGGGCTAATTTTACTAGGAGATTCTAATAACCCTAGTACCCCTCAACCGTGGGGACTATTTCCCCGTCTTACAAAGGAGGGTTAAACCTCTATGACTTTACATGAATTTATTATATTAATGATTATCTCGATAGGAACATCGAGGTACAATGAAATACAATATATAAAATATACAAGTGAATAGATTCCGAAGTTACAAACACATAGACACTCCCTCTTAACTAGGAAGGTATTCTCTTGACACAATTCATCAGCAAAAGTCTTCATCACTGGATCATTCATCAAAGCTGGATCATCATCAAAGTTGGATCATCACTGGATCATCATCATCATTGGATCATTATCAAAGATTGATCATCAGTGGATCATCATCATCACTATATCATCATCAAAGATGGATCATCACTGGATCATCATCATCATCACTGCTCCCGCTATCTCAAGAAAATGGTGCTATCTCTCAATTCTTATCGTCATAGGAAGTTCTACAGAGCCATCCCTTTTTCATGCTGGTTGTAGTCCTAGCCTCCATGTAGGTATTCATCAACAGTTCCAACCATTTTTCATGTTGGATGTACTGCCTTGCCCTTGCAAGGACTTCCCCTACAAAGCCAACCCTTTTTCATGTTGGATGCAACACCTTGCCTCTGCAAGGATTTCCCCTATAGATCCATCCCTTTTTCATGCTGGATGCAACACCTTGCCTCTATAAGGATTTCCCCTACATATCCATCTCTTTTTCATGTTGGATGTAGTACCTTGCCTCTGTAAGGATTTCCACTACAGATCCAACCCTTTTTCATGCTGGATGCAGTACCTTGCCTCTACAAGGATTTCCACTACAGAGCCATCCCTTTTTCATGCTCGGTGTAGTACCTTGCCTATGCAAGGATTTCCACTACAGAGCCAACCATTTTTCATGCTAGATGTAGTACCTTGACTCTGCAAGGATTTCCACTACAGAGCAAACCCTTTTTCATGCTGGATGCAGTACCTTGCCTCTCCAAGGATTTCCACTACAGATCTAGCCCCTTTTCATGCTGGATGTAGGTATCAACACTTATATCTGACCATGGGAGGCTGTTGTAATCTCATAGATCACATAAGGTTACCAATAATACATATAAACAGAGACAAGAGATAAGAACAAGTCGGTGAATTAATAGATTATATTACATGAATGAGTCCATACAACACAGAGAACTGAACCGAGTTCTCATCTGGATCAACAGCCTAATATATATGATTACAAAATAAATACCTGTCAGTTCGGTGAATTGACACGAACTTAGGTGGCTGACCTGATCTCTAGTTTAGTTGGTCGACCGACTTAGTCGGCTAATTGACTATGTTGGCTCATCTACTTAGTCGGCTAATCGACTAAGTTAGCTCATCTACTTAGTCGGCTAATCGACTAAGTCGGCTCATCTACTTAGTCGGCTAACCGACTAAGTCGGCTATCATTCAAGTCGACTTATCGAATTTCTCCTTCTACATCTCCCCCATGAACAAAACGTTTCTTCATCTTGAAGAAACAGGGAGGTACAAAATTCTTCATGTCTGGTCTCAATAGTTAGTGTGATGTGCCTTGTCTTCATGGGCTGTTAAGTTTGATGGTCGGTCTTTTTTGTACATAGACTTTGACAATGGTTGGGGCTGTTACTGCGAGGTGATGTTGGAAATATTTTGAACTTTGCAAAATCTTCTGGATGTCAATGGTGAGTGTGGTCAGGCCTGATAAGATCGAATTGTTCTTTGAAATGGAGAATTCTACTATTCTCTCCATGTCAGGACCCATAAACTGGTCCTTCTCCTCTGCAGTCTCGATAAGTCGTTTCATCTGCGGGCAGATGATGTCGACTTTTTCCAAGTTAGGGAGAGCTTGTTGCACCCACTGATGTGCTTTCCTCTCAAGTCTCTATAGCTTGGCTGTTTCAATCACTATTTGTTCTTCTATTGTTTCTATGAGTGATTCCTCAGTGGTTTTCCTGCTTTCCAATGCCTAGATCCCTTATCAGGTTTGTCGAGTTTGCTGATGGAATTTCCCATAGTAAGTAGGCCAGTCTCTCAGTATTTATGTAATTATGACAGGATCCTCTATGTGATCTTGTAGCACTTTATAAGCTTCACAAAAGGCGGTGTACTATGCCATTAGGAGTCGGCCAGTTTCCTCTTTTTGTTCCTCCTTTGTTTCCTAAATGTGTGCTTGGAGTGCTGACACCATGCTCTCAAGTAGCTGATACGCCCTTTCGATCAGTTTGTCTATGTCGACCTCTACGGGGCCCAACATTACTGAATGGGCTAGGTTCCTACATTTGGTGAGAAACTTGACCTGTTCTGCATTCTTTTTGTCGAGTTCCTTACGTCTTTGCTCACTTCTCGTCTTTGCTTTGGCTGCTAGGGTCTTCAGAATTTGTCCTAGCTCTAGGTCGGTCAGTGAAGTGGCATCCTTCAATTTGATATGGACCTTTGATGGTTGTCCATGATGCTCCTTCCTCTATTTCTCCTTCCTCTTCTTATGTTTTTCTTTCTCTGCTTGTGTCGACACTTATGTACCTGCAAAAGTCGAGTCGGGATCTTTGGTTTGTGGGATAGTGGTTGATGGTTTCTCTGGTTGGGGAGGTGGGATGGCTGCTACTTCTATTTGTTTAGATGCAAGGGGTGCAGAAGTGGACGTAGTTGGTGCTGATGGTTGTGGTGGGGTTTTCTCTGAGTCGGGGGGTGGTGGTGGTGGTGGTGGTGAGGGACTTGGTGAATGGTCAGGGATGAGTGGTTTGGGGGAAGTGTGGGTGAGTGGTGGGTTGTCGGGCTGGGGAGGTGAGTCTAGGTCGGATAACATTTGGTTAATTTGGAGATTTATGACCTCCTTGGTTTCTTCTCCTCTAGTCATTGCAGCGGCTGGTAGGCTGGCTTGGGGTGCTGTCAGAGTGATAGTCGCAGTCCGTATTGCGGTCACTTCAGCTTCCTTGTCGATATTTCTCTTGAAAGTGGAAGTGATAGTTGCAAAGGTTCTGGACTGGAATTCATGTCCTGGCCGGTATCCTCTGGTCTCGAAGAGAGGTGCTTTTGTATAGATCTTATTTTCCAACGTAAATATCTCAGGCATCTTCTCAATGAATGCCTGCAATTCTCTGTCTTTGTCAAAATTTGCCTTCACAGCCTCCGACATTGTGCTTTTGCACAAGTCGAGTGGGATTACTAAATGTTTTTTGGGCACTTGCTCCTCTATTACTCTTGTTGGTGATGGAGGTGGGGGCGCCGACACCAGATCAACAACATTTTCAGCTGTCGTCATGTGGGTAGTATTAGCTTTCTTGGGTCGACCTAGTAGTCCTCCTGCATCGACAAATCACTGGAACTGGGTTTCTATGGCCACCTTATTTGCTGTGGCATCCTCTATTATGTCGAGGTCCATAGCTGCTAGTTCCTCCTCATCGTGTGATGAATCCGCGAGGACAAGCTTTTGCTTACCTTTTCCTTTTTGTTGTTGTTGTGTCTTGAGCTTCTTCCTTGCAGCTGCTATCTCTTTCAACAATTTTTTAATGATGCCTTTTGTGACAGCATACTCTGGGTTTTCTGGCTCTGCCTCTCCCGTTAGCTCTTGGGTTGGGATGACGCTTTTTGCAGCTGGAGTAATTACCTGTGGTTCTAGCTGGGTTTCTTTTGGCTGTGGTTCTTTCCTCTGTGTTGTTGGAGGCTTGATGATGATTTGAAGTCGACCAGTGTGTTCAACCGGTGTCTCCTCTGATACAAAGGTGTTGATATAGAGGTTGAGCTCATAGTCTTCCTCTTTTTCTTGGTCGGTGAGCGAATCCTCGATCAAGAAGTTGATCTTCTTTGCTACTACTGGTACTGGTATTTTGGCTTTATCCTGTCGAGACAACTCCCAAAAGATCTAGTTGACTGATGGGTAATAGTTGAGGGCTTTAGCATTTGAGTCGTCGCCCTGCATGTACCACACCAAGGTATGGTAAAGTTCTAGCTAGATGTGGGAGTTTGTCGGTAGACTTCTTCGAATGTTTTGAGGCACCCTCCATCTAGTCGTGTGGACTTTGAGTTGTTGAAGCTAGTTCTCCAACAGGACCTTTCCACTTTCAAGTTCCTGCAATGTTCCTCTCTGGGAGAATGGTTTAAATCTCCACACGTGGAACCTTGACGGTTCCTGGAAGATTGGATTCCCCTCTGGGTAGATATGGTACATGAGGGAGGGGAGCTTGATGATTCCTCCCATTTCTTGGCATCTTTCACAGATGGTATTGACCATGTTGGCAACATATTCAGCCCATCTGTATATCCTTCCGTCTGTCGCAATGGTGTCGACAGCTTCTAGCATGTCTAACTTGAGGTTGCTGCCTCGACTTGCCAGGGTGAGTGTGATTGCTATTATTTTGGCCACAATCTATGGCATTCGAGTTGTGATTTGGCTAATCATCAACCCCTTCAAGTTTTTTCCTGAAGTCGACCCAGTTAGCTCTTTAACTAGTCCTTCTTTAATACCGACTGCTACTGGGTTTCCTTCGTTTGAGAGACCGGTGAGCTTGGATATGAATTCTCCAGAGATGTCGACCGATTGGTCGAAGTAGAACCGGCCATTGTGGTACTAGCTTATGATAAATTTGACGGTGGTTTCCTTGGTGCCACCAAAGTTGGCCATGAGTGGTGCATTGACATAGTTGAATATGGTGTTGTATTTGATTTTCTCCATGGCTTGAGTGGGATTCTTATTGACATAAGCCCATTCTTGCATCTCGGCCCAGATTTTTTGCCATGAGCCTTCCTGTACCTTGGCATACTTAATGTTCTTTAGTCTATGGACTAAAGGTGTGTCCATAGTCTATAGTTCCTTAACTTTGGTTGAGGGTCTAGTCTATTTGGGTGCCATTGCATCAGTTTGGTGGTCTGTTTCGCTACGGGGTTCTCGGATTTTAGTCGACTGGATGCTCTTTCTGTATGAATTGCGGTGAATGATCGTTCGGTGGTCTAGTATATATAGGCGATGCTGTGGATGTGTTGGTCGATAAGTGTATTAATGGCGGACGTGATGTTCTAGATGGAATACTTGAGTGTGTGTTAATGGCTAATTACTTTCGACGCTCGATGTCATGAATGCACGATGGGACTATCGAGGTCATAGGTCGATGTCGGTTATGAAAATGGTCGATGGAAGTGGACAGTCAATGAAAATGGTTGATGGTGTTATGTCGATGGGCATGATGTCGGTTGTCGAAATGGTAATTTCCTGTCATAGTTTTCTACATGTACGGTATTATTTTTCTTTTTGTATTTTTAAGTTTTTTATAGCTTTTGGTTTACGGTTATGGTCATTATAGGATTTTTTTTATTACTACTTTTTGTAGCGTTTTAGTCGGGCTCCATTAACGAGCTTCTGAAATACTATGCCTTGTAACGTCCTTAGTCAGACTGATCCGTTGGTATGTATTTCTTCGACAACGTAGGGTCCCATCCATTCTGTATGGAGATTTTTAGTTTTACCTTTTACTCAACTATTGTATAGTAAAGCAAGGTCTCCTACTGACAAGTTTTTATTCTTGATGTTTCGGTCGTGCCATGCTTTCTGTTGTTGTTTCTGTATTTCTTGATGTTGTATTGCCATTAGTCGGTGCTCTTCGAGTTTGCTTAGTTGCAATAGTCGGTCCTTTCTTCCTTGTTCGACATTGACATGTAGGATCTCTGTGATGATAGGTGTCTGTTGTCAGAAGTGTAGTGGGACTACTGCTTCTTGTCCATATACTAGTCGAAAAGGAGTTTGGTCGGTCGAACATTTATATGCTATTCTGTATGCCCATAATACTGCAGGTATTTTCTCGTCCCAGTCGTCCTTATCAACATTACATATTTTGGTTAGTCCTCTTGTTAATGTTTTATTAAATGCTTCAATTGCTCCATTAGACTGAGGATGATATGTTGTACTCTGACGATGGTTGATTTGGAACTAGTCGGTTAGGGTTTTGACAGTTTCATTGATGAAGTGTGTTCCTTGGTCACTAATTAGGGTTAGTGGGAATCCAAATCTGGTGATGATATTCTCATAGATAAACTTAGCAGCTACCTCACTAGAACATGTGTCGATTGGTTCAACCTCTGCCCATTTAGTTATATATTCGACTATAGTTATGATGTGCCTTGTGCCTGTTCTTTTTGCTGGTATAGGAAATGGGCCTATGAAGTCTATGGCCAAAATTTCGAATGTCAAATTTGGGTTCACTGATATCAAAGGAATTTCTGTGCTAGGTAAGAGTCAACCTAGTCGTTGACATCTGTCACATTGACTGACAACATTTTTTCAAACTCTGTGGAGTGTCGGCCACCATAACCCTGATTGTTGGATTTTCTTTGCAGTTGTGTCTACCTAGAAATGTCCTCCTATATGTCCATAGTGTGCTTCATGCATAATGTTGTCTCTTTCATGTTCTAGTACACACCTTTCGAGGATGTCATCTAATCCCATTTTGTATAAGAATCCATTTATAAGACTGTATGGTGCAGCCTTCATAGCTAAGATCTGCTTTTTCTTTGTACTCATTCCTTCTGGTGCATGTCCGTCTTCCAAGAACTTGGCTATTTCTTCTAATTCTGCTGGGACTGCTTCTATTCGAAATAAATGTGCATCAGGTAAGTCATCTTTGACTCCTGTCGGCTCTTCTCCTTTGTCAATTCGGGACAAATGGTCAGGACCGACATTTAACTTACCTGGTCTAAAAACAACTTCGAATTCGAATTCTTGGAAGAGTAGTAGCCATCGACAAATCCTTCCATGATGTAGTGGTTTATTGACGAGATACTTAAGTGTCTGATGGTCTGTATAGAATATAAATGGGTTAGCTAAAAGATAATGTCGATATTTTTGTAGTGCAAAGACCATTCCTAATGCTTCTCTTTCTGTTGTCTAGTAGTTTCTCTCAGCCTTGTTTAATTTTATGCTACTGTAAACTATAGGATAATACATTCCATCATCTCCTGGTTGAGTTAAGATTGCTCCTATTGCTAGGCCTGAAGCATCAATATGAACATGGAATTTGATCGACCAGTTTGGAAACCTTAAGATTGGTGCTTTGACTAGTCTTCTTTTTAATTTTTCAAATGATATGTGACACTCCTCTGTCCAGTTGAACTCTTAATCTTCCCTTGATAGTTCTTCAAGTGGATAGGTCATATCTGAATAATATCTTATGAATTTTATGTAATAACCTGTGTGGCCCAGTAACACCCTAACTTGTTTTGGGTTTATTGGTGGTTTTAGGTCAAGGATAATTTTGATCTTTGCAAAGTCAACCTTAATACCTTCCTTACAAACAATGTGCCCTAATAATATCCCTATGGGGGTCACAAATATGCATTTCTTGATGTTTAGGGAGAGTTGAATTTTTCGACATCTCTCCAACATAAGCCTGATCCATTTGCAATGATCTTTTAACATGGATTATATTGTCCAATCATCAAAATATACTGCCATGGTTTTGTAAATATATTCCTAAAATGTTTTGACAACAATCCTAGAAAATACTGCAGGTGCATTTTTTAATCCAAAAGGCATAGCCTTGTAAGGAAATGAGCCAAATTCACACACAAAGGTTATCTTCTTCTGGTCTTCTTTAGCTACTGGGACTTGGTTATAACCTGAGAATCCATATGTAAATGAGTAGCATTCATGTCCTGCAACTTCATTTAAGATTTCATCTGCATAATGAGTTGGAAATGGGTCTGTTAGTGTCACTTTATTTAGTTCCCTGAAGTCGACACAAATTCTTAGTTTGGTCGGATCATGTTTCTTAGGTTGTACAACCGTTGGACTTGCCCATTCTAATTGGTCAATAGGATAGATGATTCCTGCTGCAAGCATGTTATCAATTTCCTTTTTTACTATCTCTTTGTATTTGTGAGCTAGTTTATATGGCCTTTTCTTCACGGATCTAACATTAGGCTTAGTGTCAATCTTCATTTCTCTCATTTCATGGAATAAACCTTTGAGGTCTTTATAATCTCTAACAAATACATCTTGGAACTCTTTTAATAATTTCACTATCTCTATGGTATGCTCTTCACTCCAGTAGTCACCAATCTTTGCCATTTTTGGTCAGTCATCATTTGAGATGTCGAATTCCCTAGTTTTGACTTTAGCATCTAGCCATTCTGGTGCTTTGGCTTCATTGATTGGTCGGCTTCCTTCCTTAAACTCTAAGAATGTGGTAGGGAAGTCGGCTGTAGTCATTATGTCATTGTCCTGTTTGTCGGTTGTTTCCACCTTAAGGATTGTACATATAGGTTTGGTTGTTTCGACATGGTTTGATTTCCATCTAAAGCTTTTCCCTTCTGTATTTTCATTTTCTAACCGTAGTCTTGTCAACTATGGTTTTGTCCTCATTTCTATATTGTTGCATTTCATTTTCTGTCGGTTATCTTTTAAGGGCTTGTTTTCGGTCGGCCGGATAAATTCTTTAATCTGTTTTGTTGTTTCGACCAAGTTTTCATTTTGTGGTATAAAGTTGAAATCTTTAATGAAATTTTCCCTGAGTTCATGCCATAAGAATGTTTCACCTCTAGCTTCTTCCATTTTATACCATTTGTTTGGTAAGTCAGAGAGGGTTAATGGGAACATGTGTGGCAATGCTCGTCCATCCTTGTATCCAAGTCTTCTCCATTCATTTTCACATGTTTTAATATGATCTTCTGGGTTCTATCCGTGAGTGAATATGGGTATCTTAGCTTGTTTGGTTAACTTATTTCCTCCAAACCTTTCAACAAAGTAAGTCGAAGCTGTTGTCCAGGTCTACAGTCTTGTCTGATGGGTATCCCACCATCGAGCAACTTGTCCTGTAAAAGTTTCTACTAGGCTTTGAAGTTGGTCGTGTTCACCAATATTTTTGGAAACTTGTTCTACATGCATGACTGGTGATTTCCTTTATTTGTATCTTGGTATTTGTGTAGTATTTACATTGGTATATTGTAAGGTAGGGTATTCCCTAATTTTCTTCTCAAATATTTTTGGGACAATGGACACTATGAAGCACTGTTGGGTGGGTTTTTTCTGCACTTTTTGTATATTCCAGCACCCTCTTGATTGTGTTTCATAGTTCTTGATCTCCCAATCATATAATTCTACATCTGAATTATTACCAACTGAGTCTTGGTTTCCTAAATGAAGTTCTCCATAGATATTCTGTTCTGTATAGTCTGTATTGTTTTGAATTTGGTAGAGTTGTTAGACATCGACTTCTTCATCGATAGGTTCAATCCAAGGTTCTCCTTAAGATGGGTGAATAGGTACAATGACCTTTTGTCCATTTCCTTTTAATTTGATCCTCTCTTTGTCCAGGGATATCGATGCTTTCATCTTTCTACCCCAAGGTCGATCTAATAACGCTGGGAAGGAACTGGATCCTTCCTTAGGGTTAGTGATTTCAAAGTCGACTTTGGTCGAGATTCCTTTTATAGTTGTGTCAACATTTTTCCAGACTCCAATAGGTTCAATTAGACCTTGGTCAGCTAGTTTCAGGTATATGCTTGACTCATGTAGTCGAGGTCTTCCCATTTGTTCACAAGTGTCACGAGTCATGATGTTTACTTGTGATCCAAAGTCGAGCACTACTTGTCGGACTGGTATCCTTCTATTTCCAGGTCAACAAGTGGGTCGGCATCACTTTTGTCTTTTTTATTTAAGCTGCAGATGTTCTTTGTTTATTTTTTAGAATTGTTATGTTTTATTTCATATAGTAAGTCGATGAACTGAGAGACTGAGTTGTCTTTTTGTACGAGCTGTATTAATTCGTTTATTGTGTTATGTCGAGTGTCGTGAGCTTGTTCTTGTCGTGCAATTTCTTTGAATACATTGGTGGCTTCTTTGTATGCTTGTTTTTCTTTAAGTGGATCAAGATAGACATTTTTCTCTTTTATTTTACTGATTCTTAGGTTATCACTTCTTGTTTTTGTTCCTTGTCGAGTTACAATATGCAAATTTTTTGTGTTTATTACATCATTTTTTTGCACACACGACAAGACATTAACATTTTTGTTTGTATTTATTTTTTCCAACATGGTAGGGAAATACTCTAGTGAGTGATCCCCTACTCCATAATGAGTACAAAATTTGAGGTCAGTTCTGTATTTATATGGACAGTCTGCATACCGATGTCCCTCATAACATGTAAAGCATTGGATGGGTCGATGTGGTCGGTTGTCGCGATTCCCAGGGAATCAACCTCTTCCTCCATAGCCTCCATGTCAATTTTCATACCGGCGCTCGTATCTCTAGACTTCATATCTTTTACCGTTCTGATCATTTGGTAAGTTGTTTTTCTCATTATGTTGTGCAACCGCGTTGGTTTGGTAGACTGCATGGTAGTTCTCTTGGTTCTTTAGGTTCAAATGGCAGTCAACTGTGTTATGATTTTTGGTTTTGTAGATTACACACCAGGGTACCTTGCTATTCTTCATGTTGAATGGGCAGTCTTTTGTCGAGTGATCCCCATGCTCTTGGGAAATGTTGCAAAAAGATTTGGTCTACATGAATCGAACGTCTTGTCAACTGTATTCCTGTCAACAGTTGTCTTTGGAGTGTCCGTCTGTCGAGCGCTTAGTGCATTAGATATGTTGATTCTTGAGGTTTAACTCTTTTAGGGACTTCTGTACACTCTCCAGCTATTCTTCCAATTTGTGGTCAGTGGATTATGTGGGTATGTCCTCATCCATTTCCACTTGGAGAGCTTTTGTGAGTGCATCTTCGTAGGATTTGAATGTTTCCAGACTGATGTGTCGGTGGAATTTCTAAGATAACCCTGCAAGAAACCACTGGATTAGTAATTGTTCATCTATAACATAGTCCAGCTGGCTCAGAAGGTATTTCCATCGCTTATCATAGTTGTGGACAATTTCCCTTTGCTTCTGTGATGTTGTTTTTATTTTTTTCATTGCTAGGTGTTTGGCATCTAGAGTTTTGAAAAATGATAAAAATTGCACCTTGATCTCGTCTTTGGTTGCTCTAGGTTGTCTTTCTGAAAAGGTCATATACCAGTTCAACACCCTTTTCCTCAAGGCACCGACAAACTGTGCCATTTGTCTATCTTCGTCTGTAACTTGGTTGGCCTCCCAAGTCAACTTGCAGATGAACCAGTGTCATCTGGGGTCCTCATCCCCCTCGTATAGAGGAATGTGAGTTGATTCGTGACCCATGTTAGAATCACTATCACTACTCTCAGGAGGTGGAGGTGGTGGAGGTGGGGGTGGGGGTGGGGGTAGTGGGGTTATTGGTTTATTCATATATGCGAGACTATGGTTGAAGAAAATTTCATTCTCGCCGGTTGTCGATTCTTCTTTGACCGGCAGTCAGTTGATGTCGAATTCATTTGTCAATGGCCCACTACAACTAGTTGTTCATAGTTCTGAATGTTCTGTGTCTTCCAAAGATATATTTGGTAGGGGGGTGCTCCTTCATGTGTCAGTAAGAGTAAGTGGATACTTTGGTTGGAGGGTATTGATTGAAAGGTAACCCAATTTCCTTCCTCTGGTCGATGGATAATGAGGTGTCATCCAGCGTATGTCTCGTCGTCTAGCTGACTCCATATACCAAAGTCACCAGCTTGTAGTTAGAGGTCCTCTTTGACAATAGTTTGTATGCAGGTACACGGATTTAATGGAGAGAGAGTTGTTCCTTCATGGGGAGCTCTTAATTGGAGAGCTTCTAGCTCCTCTATCCACAATTCTTCCTCTTTAGGGGACGCCTCTTCTTCCACGCCTTCTTCATGTCGGTCATGACCTGACACTGGTAGATTCACTTCTTGGTTAGTCTCCTTAGGACTCCTTCCTCTATGCAGTGCTAAGGCTCTTTCTCTTCTTGCCTCCCTCCTTTGTTGTCGCTCTTCCCTCTCTATTTTCTGAATGTTCGACATACCATTTATGTGATACTATTCTCTTGATTTCCCTTTTGGTTGAATTCTCATTACTGGTGAATGTTATCTGCTTCTAGTTGACTAGAATCCACTCTAATTTATCTCGACATATGACCAGATACCCCCCAATAGCCTACCCGAATCTTTTTAGAAAGCCCGGATAGTTCGGTCTACTTGCTCAAGAAGTATTCCCACTCCCTTTATACAATGAAATTTTCCCACTTCTTTTGCTTTTTCGCCCAGTTAAAGTTTGATGGCAGTTTGTGAAGTGATGGACGAGGTTCGGCAATATGTCCTACTCCTTTCTCGGTCATAAATTTGAACAACAAAGTCGGTAAGGAACACAAAAATTGCTCGGTGAGGTCTGTGTAAAATGTCTCCTTAACGGTTTCCACCAAAGTTCTGTCTTCGACTACTTGCTCCTCACAGAAGTCATTGGCGATTTTCTCGAACCACTCTGACAAGTTTGTTCTACCTTCTCAGATTAGTTTTTCTAGAAACTATTGTTCTTTAGTCCCTTCCAGCTTTCTCATCCAGGAGTTTCTTCAGAAGTTGGGGCACTGATTCTACAAAATTCTCATGTGTTTCTATGAGGAATCTTTCTTTTGCTTGTGCGATTGTTAATCTGTTCCTTTGTGCGTAATTCTGCAAATAATTTGCAACTTTACGTTCCCACCAGTACTTAATCTCCTGCTCTGATATCATCTGTTTGCATACATTTCAGACATGTAATACCAGCAACGGAACCAATGTTGTAATCTCACGGATCACATAAGGTTACCAATAATACATACTAAAACATACATATAAAATAGAGACAAGAGATAAGAACAAGTAGGTGAATTAACAGATTATATTACATGAATGATTCCATACAACAAAGAGAACTGAACTGAGTTCTCATCTGGCTCAACAGCCTAATATATATGATTACAAAATGGTTACAAAATAACTACCTGTCAGTTCGGTGAACCGACATGACCTTAGGTGGCCGACCTAATCTCTAGTTTAGTCAGCCGACCGAATTAGTGGGCTGATCAACTACGTTGGCTCATCTACTTAGTTGGATGATCGACTAAGTCGACTATTGTTCAAGTCAACTTATCGACTTGCTCCTTCTACAGAGGCCCAGCCTGCCACCATGTCGAAGAGGACCAGAACTTACATCTGACCATGGGAGGTCCAGCTTGCCACCATGTCAGAAATGTCCAGCGCTTACATCTAACCATGGGAGGAACCAATCCTCTCACCATATCAGAAAGGAACAACACTTATATCTAACCATGGGAGGAACCAATCCTCTTGTCATGTCAGAAAGGAACAACACTTACATTTGAACATGGGAGGAACCAATCCTCTCGCCATGTCAGAAAGGCTCACGGACTTATCACTTCCCCTTGGAAGGAACCTCGATCTGGAGAACACCAATATTCTCTTATAAAGCACTCAAACTTCACTCTATCCATTTCTAGCATAGAATCACATTAGGGCCAATTACATTGAAGTATAACGTATGAGCTTTGCCATAAATTATTACATCTGAGGACAACCTACAGGACCATTTATGTCTGAGCAACCTATGAGCTTCGCCAGGATTTTATGCTTAGAAAACCTACCTCACCAGAAATGGTAGAACCCCCTCTTTTGAGAGATCTTGATCTGGATCAAAAACTGGAGCTTCATTGTTCCTCTCTCCCAAGTAGCTGAGTAAGTGGAAACATAGCTTTCCTCAGCTTTACTCAGAACCATGCAGGACTCCTTCCTACTAAGCCAAGAGATCACACCTAATCCCATACTGAAGCATCACCCTGAAGTTCTCTTCCTATCAATGGCACTTCCTGCCCAATCTAAATCCACATAACCCTCCAGGTTAATCTTCTTATTCGCTTCATATTTGAACCCATATTCAAATGTACCCTTCAGGTACCTTAGAATATGCTTTGCATCAATTAGGTGAACATGTCTTGGATCTGTTAGGAACTGGCTCAATGTGTTTGCAGCAAATAAAATATTTGGTCTCGCATTTTTCAGGTACATCAATGACCCAATCATTTGACGATACATCATGGCATCAACCGAATATGATAAAGCATCACTCAATAGATTTAGTTTCGATTCCATAGGTGTGGTCATAGCCTTGTTTTCCATCATTCTGAACCTCTTTAGGATCTCCACTGCATACTTCCCTTGTCCAAGGGAGATTCCATCTGCATTCTGCCACACCTCCATGTCTAGAAAGTACCATACCCAAGTCCTTTATCTCGAACTCAGAAACAAGTCTCCTTCTTACAACTTTAATGAGTTCCTATTTTCCTGTCAAGGACAAGTCATCGACATATAAAAAGAGCATCACTGGTATTCCACCCTCAACCTTGAAGTAAAGGTTGGAATCCTATTTACTCTCAGTAAATCCTAGATCCATTGGTAAGTTGTCCATCCCGTTGTATCATGTTGAACCTCAGGATCTTCTACAGTCACTCCCTTTGAAGTGGAGCATCATTCTTTCTATACCTTTTGTACTCTATGTATCGAAGCATTTTGTACTAGAGTGACAAGTAGCTTCCTCTGCTACTAATATTCTATGTATCGATCTAGGGTCAGTAGATACCAAGATCCTCTATCTTTCCAAAAGTTCTTCTCGCACCCATCTATGAGCTTTTCATCCTCTATAGGATTTTATATTCAACCTTGTAGAAAAGGTTAAGATCTTTATCACTCTATGTGATATTCAAGCTCCTCATGTTAGTTGTTATTCCATGGGTTCCTTCTAAGCTTATACAAGGCCTTCTTTAATTTTCACACATGAGTCTCCCTGTCATGTGTCTCAACTCCCACTGGCTGCAAATGTATCATCTTCCTCCTTCATAACATCATCATTTCTTATCCAAATGCTAAGATGGATAAGAGGTTCTTCAAGAACTAAGTCCTTCATATTCCTCATCGCTTGAGGGATATTCTTTGAATCATGAGAGCTTGATCTTCAATTCCTCCCATCTTCTCTTCTCTTATTATGAGTCGAGCTTCTTCTTGTGCACACTCTTCCTAGAGTCTACTGAAAGTAATCACTTCCTTTTGGCACACATTCCTCGAATGAATGAATCCCATGATCCTGGGAGGCCATTCAAGGTGGTTATAACAATATCTTATTCTTCTTCTTCTACTGCTTCAAGTTGTTCTTTGATTTGAGAGACCCTTGTAAAGTATGACTGGATGGTCTCTACACTTTGAATCTTTATATTCTTCAACTGGTTTCTCAAAGTCATCTTCTGATTTATATTCTTACATTCAAATATCTTGGTTAAGGAATCAAACATCTATTTAGGTGTCTTTAGGGAAGACACATGTGGTATAAGGTGATCCTTGATAGAATCAACAATAATCCTCTTGGACTTGAACAAGTTCTTCTTGTGTAAGGCTGTAGCCTCATCTCCATATAGCTCTTAGAACTTCCTTATTGAAATACTGATCTAGGTCAATTTGTTCAAGGATCACGGAGTTCCTATACTTCCATACTTGGAAGTTTTCAGCTTTTCCAAGCTTTTCATCAAGCTGGTGTTATTAGTCGTTTTGAAATAAGAACCTCAAATGTAAATAACAAAAGATTAGATCTTATCAATTTGAGGTATCCGTCCTGGTTCTGGATCTGATTGATCTAGGGTTTGTCAGAGAAACCCTACTTTTTGAAACTTGGAATCTTTCAAATCTGATTGGATAGAAAAATCATGCCTCATGAAGGTGAGCTAAGAAGCATACTCATTTTCCCAAAACTATGATCAGAACTGTAAAATATCTGATGCCCTAGTTTTCTTCAATTTCTTATGCAGAATTTCCTTATATTGTTTCTGCAATATATCTGAATGTACTAATCCTATGTGTCTAAAACTTAATAATATAGTGTCCTTGTCTGTCCTCATTCCAACACCATGGTTTTTAGCAGAATTGGTTTCACCAATTGGGACTTATGATATTTTTCCCAAGATGACGTATTTTAGGACTGTTCAACATAGCGAACTTGTACATACTGCCACGTGTCACTGTTTCACCTTCGGGTTTTGAAACTTTTACCACAAAAATTAAAGTTCGTTCCCTATCTAGAAAATCTTGCGAAATTTTATTTGGACCTTCGTATCCCGAGATATATAAATTTTCCCTTGGTGTCCTATTTAGGGATGAATCCCTGGAGAGGCTAGAACCATGATTTGGAGGAATCATATCTCCTAGAATATAGAAAATATGAGGCTGAAACTTTTATACAGGGTACATCCAAAATTCATCTTCAGCCTGTAATAGTTTTGGCTCTTGATCCTTCTCCAATATCGATATATAAATAATTCACCAAAATGACTAGTTTTAGTCTTTTAGGGTTTTCTGGTCTGGGGTCAAATTAGGGTTTGAATTTCCTAGATTTTTACCCAACCAAAAATTTCAATATTGGTCTCTAAATTTCGATTTTGAGGAGGAGAGAATTCTTATACTGGGCTCACTCAAAAATTCCTCTTCTGTGAAAAGACCTAATTTCTCGCAGGAGTGACAAGTCAAAAACTAAAAATGCCTAGAATCAAATTACGCTTCAATAGATAGATGCGCCCTTCAATGGAGAGTTATCCCAGCCTCTTTTTTCTGATGATATGTGGAGGTAGATAGAAAAAGCAAGAATCCCTAGCTTCTGTAGTTGCACAATGTCTTCTTCTCAGATTATATCTAATACCATGTTATATTTTTATCATTTAATCAATATGATCTAGGATCTTATCCGAGAGAATAACATGCACAGCAATAATCACAAGAGACAAGAGACACAAAGAATTTTCCTTGGGGAAACCATAAAGGAGAAAACACCACAACTTCCTAAGAGATAGAATGAGAACCAATAGAAAAATTAAAACCTAAAAACACAAAGATGATCTCCAACAACTGTTCTCTCTCTCACTTGTGTGAGCTCCTCTTTTCTCACTCATGCACTACAGTTGTGTGTGTGTCAAATAGAGAGTCTCACTCGCTATTTATACTAGTTTTCCACTTGACAATTACTTACCAAGGCTGACTTCACTAGGAGAGTCTAATAACCCTAGTACCCCTCAACTATGGGGGCTATTTCCCCGACTTACAATGGAGGGTTAACCTCTATGACTTTATATGAATTTATTATATTGATGATTCTCCCTGTTAGCACTTCATTTTGCAGCAGTCAATTTATGGGCCTGACAAAGTCCAAAAAGGGTCTTATTCATTTGAACACTGTGTGAGCACCCTTCATATTATTAGAGGCACATTTTTCACGTTTTGAGACTGTCAGATAATGAAGAGAGCTCAATCTATGATGGTAGATTCCTCCAGAGGTGAAGACTTGCAGTAGCATAGATGGTAGAGATAGGAATCATAGACCAATGATCTAGAATCACAAGGAAGAAGAGCAATGATAGATCATGGTTTTGGCCAAATACACGGTAGAATGGTCAAAGTTTGGAATTCACAGAGTCCGTTAAAATGGGAAAACAATGAGAGGCCGAGATCAAGGCGAGGCCCGATCGATGGCCCGAAACAGTTTCACTGAGCAAACATGCTTGATGGAAGGAACTTTCCCAAATTGCAAAATAGGTTAAAGGACGGTAGTATCTAACGGTGGAGATGAGAGCATAAGCAGATCTACGGCCCCAGTCGATTTCACACAACAAACTTGTGCAGATAAACTTGTTTTTCTAAATCACAAAAAGTGGTATCGATTGCAAATATCGATGGTAACGATGAATAAGGTAGTAGATCTATGGCTATGGCTCTTTTCACAATCTGAACTATCATGAACAACGTCAGGGTCTTGATCCACAAAGAGGTGGTAGGACCCCCTTAGATCGACTGTTCCATGGGAAGGTCAATCTCAATCGATGGGTAAGAACATGCCTCAGTCTAAAGTTGCTCATTGTATCAAGAGAGGAGAAATTGGCAGCAAAAGTAAAGAAACATGGATGGTGGACATGAAAGGTTCCCCAAATAGGAGGGTTGAGGAAGCGTTAGGGCTGCAAGTGTCACAACCAGTGCAGAGATGACAATGGAAGGGATCTTCATACACATAATCCTCCTCTCGGTAGATTGGTCGATTCCCTGATGCCATTTGTAGCGTGCATACAAGTGAAATCATCCCTGTGGCAGAGTTGTATTGCATAAAGACAGGTGGCTTCTATGTGAGTTAGCCTGCAGAAGTAAAGAAAACAACCAAGGAATCCGCTACTCACATGGGACAAGGCCAGTACAAAGGGGGAGACCATTCTATTTTTTACATCACAAGAGAAAGGAAGCATGGGAGCATCCACTTCATGTGCTTTACAGCATGGATGAACTATACAAGGTGGCATCTGAAAATACTTCCCGCAGCAAATGGTAATGTGCCACAGTCGATGAGGTGACATGACTAGATTCCAAACAGGTAAAGAATCACCATGTCCGCACCCTCACACATGCTGATACCAAACACACTCGATAACAGACTATGTGGGAATGCTGACCAATCATTGCAAAGTTCAGTCTTGAAGCCTTATATATATTGCTTTTGGAACGTCGGGGATGAGCTAACATATTTTCAAAGCCCAATTTTCCATTTCATCACGAGTCCATAGAAGTTTGAAGGGTTTGGCGATGGCGATCTGGTTTGAAAAGATTGTCCGTCTGGGTATGTTGATGGTTGGTGACCAAATTTCCACACTCATATGTCACCTTGGTGTTCCATGCTAAGGATGACACTAGTCATCGAGGCCCAGACGTGAAGAGTTTTGAGAGATACACCCACCTTCAAATACTCGCACCTCCAGTGATGCATTTCATGGACATTCACTCCTCATATGTGTTTTTTCAGGGACCCTTGATACCATCACTGCCCCTTAATCCTCCACAGAAGGAGATAGTCCTATAATTCTCTCTGTAGGAGCATTTGTTTGGATGGGAGCATCAAGGGTGTAATACCTACATAGCCCGGTTTGTAAATTCCACTCGCCAAGGGTGATGGGGCTGCTGGAGGTATGCTCCACCTTATTTCATGTGGGAGAGCCCACCTCACTAGAGGTGTGTTATACAGCTGATTGGTACCTCTCCGTCCGAGTGCTGACATCCCTCAGGTCGGCACACAAAAGGACACTTATGGATTGAGGTTTGCCCAGTTTCATTATACCTTGGTTGATATTGAAATACATTACCTATATGCCCAGCTAGTTACTTTGCTTTTTTGATAT